>CAUPSL010000251.1:0-37500 GCA_963514005.1 Raja brachyura
GAGTGAGTGAGTGAGTGAGTGAGACACCCCCAGCTCCCAGCTCCCCCCCACCCCACCAACATCTGCAGCAGGCTCGCTGGAGTCGCTGCCTCACAGCCAACGCAGCGCCGGAGACCCGGGTTCCATCCCGACCGCGGGTGCCGTCTGTACGGAGTTTGCACGTTCTCCCAGTGGCCTTTCTCCGAGATCTCCAGTTTCCTCCCACACTCCAAAGACGTGCGGGTTTGTCGGTGAACTGGCGTTGGTGGAAACGTTAAAACTGTCCCCAGTGTGTGTGGGACAGTGTTAGCGTGTGTAGCGATCTATAGCTTGCAAAATATTATAATTGCTAACACTACCTGCCCAAAATGGGAGTACAGGTGCGTGGTTCCTCGAAAGGTCGAGTCGCAGGTAGACAAGGTGGTCAACAAGGCTTCTGGCACTTTGGCCCTTCATCAGTCAGAGTATTGAGTCTAGAATTCTACCCCGTCTTCGCCGCATCTGCTCCCAGGATGAGCTGTTCCACACCGGGTCATCGCAAACGTCCTCGTTCTTCAGAGAACGGGGTTTCCCCTCCCCCACTATAGATGAGGCTCGCACCAGGGTCTCCTCCATACCCCGCAACACTGCCCTCTCGCCCCATTCCCCCACTCACAACAAGGGCAGAGTCCCCCTGGTCCTCACCTTTCACCCCACCAGCCGGCGCATACAACAGATAGTCCTCCGCCAGTTTCACCACCTCCAACGTGACCCCTCCACTCGCCACATCTTCCCATCTCCCCCACTGTCTGCCTTCCGCAAAGACCGCTCCCTCCGCAACTCCCTCGTCAATTCTTCCCTTCCCTCCCGCTCCACCCCTTCCCCGGGCATTTTCCCTTGCAACCGCAAGAGATGCTACACTTGTCCCTTCACCTCCCCCATCCACTCCTTTCAGCGACCCAAGCAGTCCTTCCAAGTCCGACAGAGGTTCACCTGCACCTCCTCCAACCTCGTCTACTGCATCCGCTGCTCCAGATGCCAGCTGATCTACATCGGTGAGACCAAGCGGAGGCTGGGCGATCGTTTCGCCGAACACCTCCGCTCGGTCCGCAATAACCAACCCGACCTCCCGGTGGCTCAGCACTTCAACTCCCCCTCCCACTCCGTATCCGTGCCCGACCTCTCGGTCCTGGGCCTCCTCCACGGCCAGAGTGAGCAACACCGCAAGTTGGAGGAACAGCACCTCATATTCCGCTTGGGGAGTCTGCATCCTCTGGGCTTAAACATTGAATTTTCTCAATTCTGTTAACCCAGGCTGCCTCCTCCCCCTCCCCACCTCTCCCTCAGCCCTCGGGCCCTGGCATTCCCTCTCTCTCTATCTCTCCCCCACCCAAGTCTCATTTTCACACCACAAACAGCTTACAATGGCCTGTTTCCCTTTATCATCGACACTTTTTTGCATATCTTTCATTCATTGTTCCTCATCTCTCCACATCACTGTTTATATCTCTCGTTTCCCTGATCCCTGACCAGTCTGAAGAAGGGTCTCGACCCGAAACGTCGCCTATCTCCTTCGCCCCTTAGATGCTGCTGCACCCGCTGAGTCTCTCCAGCCTTTTGTGTAACCCCTCTATTGAGTGTAGAAGTCGGGAGGTCACGTTGCAGTTCTACAAGACGTCGGTGAGACCGCGTTTAGAATATTGTGTTCAGTTCTGGGCGCCGTGTTATAGGAAAGATATTGCCAAGCTGGAAAGGGTTCGGAGAAGATTGACGAGGATGTTGCCGGGACTAGAGGGTGTGAGCTACAGGGGGAGGTTGAGTAGGCTGGGTCTCTATTCCATGGAGCGCAGGAGGATGAGGGGAGATCCTATCGAGGTGGACAAAATCACGAGAGGAATAGACCGGGTAGAATGGCCTACTCCTGCATCTATTGTCCACTGACCAGCATCATAGAAACACAGACAATAGGCGCAGGAGTAGAGGCCATTCGGCCCTTCGAGCCTGCACCGCCATTCAATATGATCATGGCTGATCATCCAACTCAGTATCCCGTACCTGCCTTCTCTCCATACCCTCTGATCCCCTTAGCCACAAGGGCCACATCTAACTCCCTCTTAAATATAGCCAATGAACTGGCCTCAACTACCTTCTGTGGCAGAGAGTTCCAGAGACTCACCACTCTCTGTGTGAAAAAAAGTCCTTCTCATCTCGGTCCTAAAGGATTTCCCCCTTATCCTTAAGCTGTGACCCCTTGTCCTGGACCTCCCCAACATCGGGAACAATCTTCCTGCATCTAGCCTGTCCAACCCCTTAAGAATTTTGTAAGTTTCTATGAGATCCCCCCTCAATCTTCTAAATTCCAGCGAGTACAAGCCGAGTCTATCCAGTCTTTCCTCATATGGAAGTCCCGACATCCCAGGAGTCAGTCTGGTTCAGGAATAGCAACTTCCCCACAGGCTATTAAACTGGTCTCGGACCAAACTCTGAACATTAATAGCCCATAATCTGTCTATTTGCAATTTATACATGTGTGTATATATTTATATAACGGCATATGGACACACCGATCTCTTCTGTAGTCAATGCCGTCTATATTCTGTTGTTCTGAGGCAAAGCAAGAATGTCATTGTCCTATCTGGGACACATGACAATAAACTCTCTTGACGATTAAAAACAGAACTACAGGTGGCAACAGACAACAGACAACAGGTGCAGGAGGAGGCCATTCGGCCCTTCCAGCCAGCACCGCCATTCAATGTGATCACGGCTGATCATCCCCAATCAGTACCCCGTTCCTGCCTTCTCCCCGTATCCCCTGACTCCGCTATCTTTAAGAGCCCTATCTAGCTCTCTCTTGAACGTGCATCCAGAGAACCGGCCTCCACCGCCCTCTGAGGCAGAGAATTCCACAGACTCACCACTCTCTGTGAGAAAAAGTGTTTCCTCGTCTCCGTTCTAAATGGCCGACCCCTTATTCTTAAACTGTGTGTGTGTGGCCCCTGGTTCTGGACTCCCCCAACATCGGGAACATGTTTCCTGCCTCTAGCGTGTCCAAACCCTTAATAATCTTATATGTTTCAATGAGATCCCCTCTCATCCTTCTAAACTCCAGAGTGTACACGCCCAGCCGCTCCATTCCCTCAGCATATGACAGTCCCGCCATCCCGGGAATTAACCTGGTGAACCTACGCTGGGCTCCCTCAATAGCAAGAATGTCCTTCCTCAAATTAGGGGACCAAAACTGCACACAATACTACAGGTGTGGTCTCACTAGGGCCCTGTACAACTGCAGAAGGACCTCTTTGCTCCTAGACTCAACTCCTCTTGTTATAAAGGCCAACATGCCAAAACTGCACACAATACTCCAGCTGTGGTCTCACTAGGGCCCTGTACAACTGCAGAAGGACCTCTTTGCTCCTAGACTCAACTCCTCTTGTTATAAAGGCCAACATGCCAAAACTGCCCACAATACTCCAGGTGTGGTCTCACCAGGGCCCTGTACAACTGCAGAAGGACCTCTTTGCTCCTAGACTCAACTCCTCTTGTTATAAAGGCCAACAGGGCCAAAACTGCACACAATACTCCAGCTGTGGTCTCACTAGGGCCCTGTACAACTGCAGAAGGACCTCTTTGCTCCTGTACTCAACTCCTCTTGTTATAAAGGCCAACATGCCAAAACTGCACACAATACTCCAGCTGTGGTCTCACTAGGGCCCTGTACAACTGCAGAAGGACCTCTTTGCTCCTAGACTCAACTCCTCTTGTTATGAAGGCCAACAGGGCCAAAACTGCACACAATACTCCAGCTGTGGTCTCACTAGGGCCCTGTACAACTGCAGAAGGACCTCTTTGCTCCTAGACTCAACTCCTCTTGTTATAAAGGCCAACAGGGCCAAAGCTGCACACAATACTCCAGGTGTGGTCTCACTAGGGCCCTGTACAACTGCAGAAGGACCTCTTTGCTCCTGTACTCAACTCCTCTTGTTATAAATGGAGCACTACTGAGCGGTTACCTGCGTGGTGGGACATTGTAATCCATTGAGAGCGGTGGTCAAGATGCCCGTGGGGGAGATGCACTTCAGGATATCAAAGTAGAAAACGTATGGCTTCATTCTGCGGAGGAGAGAGTGTATTAGATCGGGAACGCCAGTAAACGAGATGACGGTTGACCATAGACAATGGGTGCAGGAGCAGGCCATTCGGCCCTTCTGATTGTGGATGATCGCATTGAATGGCCTACTCCTGTACCTGTTGTCTATTGTCTATTGAGAGAGAGAGAGAGAGAGAGAGAGAGAGAGAGAGAGAGAGAGAGAGAGAGAGAGGTGGAGCTTAGAAGGATGAGAGGGGATCTCATTGAAACATATAAGAACATTAAGGGTTTGGACAGGAATGGAAGCCTTGGTCCCAGGAATAAACCTATCATAGATCATTTGAGGAAGGACATCCTTGCAAAGAGGTCCTTCTCCAGTTGTACAGGGCCCTGGTGAGACCACACCTGGAGTATTTTGTGCAGTTTTGGCCTGTTGGCCTTCATAACAAGAGGAGTTGAGTATAGGAGCAAAGAGGTCCTTCTGCAGTTGTACAGGGCCCTAGTGAGACCACACCTGGAGTATTGTGTGCAGCTTTGGCCCTGTTGGCCTTCATAGCAAGAGGAGTTGAGTACAGGAGCAAAGAGGTCCTTCTGCAGTTGTACAGGGCCCTAGTGAGACCACACCTGGAGTATTGTGTACAGTTTTGGTCCCCTAATTTGAGGAAGGACATTCTTGCTATTGAGGGAGCCCAGCGTAGGTTCACCAGGTTAATTCCCGGGATGGCGGGACTGTCATATGCTGAGAGAATGGAGCGGCTGGGCTTGTACACGCTCCGATTTAGAAGGATGAGAGGGGATCTCATTGAAACATATAAGATTGTTAAGGGTTTGGGCAGGAAACATGTTCCCGATGTTGGGGGAGTCCAGAACCAGGGGCCGCACACAGTTTAAGAATAAGTGGTCGGCCATTTAGAACGGAGACGAGGAAACACTTTTTCTCACAGAGAGTGGTGAGTCTGTGGAATTCTCTGCCTCAGAGGGCGGTGGAGGCCGGTTCTCTGGATGCTTTCATGAGGGGGCTCTTAAAAATAGCGGAGTCAGGGGATATGGGGAGAAGGCAGGAACGGGGTACTGATTGGGGATGATCAGCCATGATCACATTGAATGGCGGTGCTGGCTGGAAGGGCCGAATGGCCTACTCCTGCACCTGTTGTCCATTGTCTACACATATCACAGGCATTCCTGGCCCCATCCGCACCGCCAGACCCCCCCCCCGCCCCGCCCCCCCCCTCCCCCCGGCAAACCCCCAACTTACTCATTTCCCCCGACCCCGCAGTACATGCCGGTGGAATTCCGGGGATAGATGACTTCTCGGGGGTCACCGTACAGCCATGCTGAGGGTAGACAAGGAGAGGAGAGGGGTTAGACAGTGCAGTGCTCCAGCCAGCTAGACGTTGGGTCGCCAACATTCTTCCTACCAAATGAGGGTCAAAAGGTCGAAACACGGGACAAATTATCGACTGATTCCTCTGACCAGCCTGATTCCTGGGATGTCAGGACTTCCATATGAGGAAAGACTGGACAGACTCGGCTTGTACTCGCTGGAATTTAGAAGATTGAGGGGGGATCTTATAGAGACTTACAAAATTCTTAAGGGGTTGGACAGGCTAGATGCAGGAAGATTGTTCCCGATGTTGGGGAGGTCCAGGACAAGGGGTCACAGCTTAAGGATAAGGGGGAATTCCTTTAGGACCGAGATGAGGAGAACGTTCTTTACACAGAGAGTGGTGGGTCTCTGGAATTCTCTGCCACAGAAGGTAGTTGAGGCCAGTTCATTGGCTATATTTAAGAGGGCGTTAGATGTGGCCCTTGTGGCTAAAGGGGATCAGGGGGTATGGAGAGAAGGCAGGTACGGGATACTGAGTTGGATGATCAGCCATGATCACATTGAATGGCGGTGCAGGCTCGAATGGCCGTATGGCCTCTACTCCTGCACCTGTTGTCTGTGTTTCTATGACTGCAGCCCGTTGAGCGACTGGGCCGTGTCTGGGTGAATGATGAGTTGGGCCCGGGTGCTGGACTGCACACAAAGCCCAGCCGGCGCGGCCAGCTGAGGAGTTTTGGCCCCGGGGGCTCCACGCACTGTCCGGCGCCCCGTCCAACTCATGAACCGACGATCGGCCACGAGAAGGAGGGGTGGTGATGGTGGTGGTGGCGGTCAGCGAAGGCCCGAAGATCAGACAGCTGGCCGGGCTGCCGACCGACCGACGGGGCCACGGGCGAGGCGCTGCTGCTGCACTCCACGGGCTGCACTACGTCGGGACGGGTGAGGCGGGGTCCGTACCCGACAGTCCCCTCGACCCGAGTAGTAGCGGTCAAATGCGGGACAAGGGCGGTCCCGTACAGGAACAAACCAATTTAGAGGCCAATATACGGGATGTCCCGGCTAATGCCGTTACAGTCGGCATCGCTAGCTGGACAGGGAGATGAACTATAAGCCATTCCCAACAAGCCCCTAATGTGCTGAATCAGTCCCTTAACACCAGGAATGGAAGCCTTGGTCGCAGGAATAAACGTATCGTAGATCATTTGAGGAAGGACATTCTTGCTATTGAGGGAGTGCAGCGTAGGTTCACCAGGTTAATTCCCGGGATGGCGGGACTGTCACGTGCTGAGAGAATGGAGCGGCTGGGCTTGTACACTCTGGAGTTTAGAAGGATGAGAGGGTATCTCATTGAAACATATAAGATTATTAAGGGTTTGGACACGCTAGAGGCAGGAAACATGTTCCCCATGTTGGGGGAGTCCAGAACCAGGGGCCTAGATACCTAGATAGCGGAGTTAGGGGATATGGGGAGAAGGCAGGAACGGGGTACTGATTGGGGATGATCAGTGAATGATCACATTGAATGGCGGTGCTGGCTGGAAGGGCCGAATGGCCTACCCATGCACCTGTTGTCTATTGGCTCTTACCCACGATGCCCACCACCATGTAGCCCAGGATGAAGACCAAGAAGAGGACGCAGCAGATGATGTCCGTGCAGCTTCTGGAGAGAGAGACAGAGAGAGAGAGATGGAGGCATTATCCGTGTGCGGATGTGGCGTCGAATAGCGGAATGGAAATAAAGCCGAAACGCTAAGGAACCGAAAGGGCGGGACGCAGAAAAGCCAACCAACCGAAAGGGCGGGACGCAGAAAAGCCAACCAACAGAAAGGGCGGGACGCAGAAAAGCCAACCAACAGAAAGGGCGGGACGCAGAAAAGCCAACCAACAGAAAGGGCGGGACGCAGAAAAGCCAACCAACAGAAAGGGCGGGACGCAGAAAGGCCAACCAACCTTGGCGTGATATTTGACTCAGCATTGAAATTTGACAAAATGCCGTGGTAACAGTTAGCTTCTTCCAGCTTCTGGCGATAGCTAAAATAAAACCATTCCTCCAGGTTGATGACAGAGAGTAGTGAGTCTGTGGAATTCTCCGCCTCAGAGGGCGGTGGAGGCCGGTTCTCTGGATGCACGTTCAAGAGAGAGCTAGATAGGGCTCTTAAAGATAGCGGGGTCAGGGGATATGGGGAGAAGGCAGGAACGGGGTACTGATTGGGGATGATCAGCCATGATCACATTGAATGGCGGTGCTGGCTCGAAGGGCCGAATGGCCTACTCCTGCACTTATTTTCTATGTTTCTATGTTTCAACGCCGCCTTTCGGTTTGGTGGCATTTCAGCAGAGCGGCCATTCGGTGAGTTTGCTTTTAGGCAACACAGCCTTTCTGTTAGTTGGCCTTTAGGCAACACAGCCTTTCTGTTAGTTGGCCTTTAGGCAACACAGCCTTTCTGTTGGTTGGCCTTTAGGCAACACAGCCTTTCTGTTGGTTGGCCTTTAGGCAACACAGCCTTTCTGTTGGTTGGCCTTTAGGCAACACAGCGTTTCTGTTGGTTGGCCTTTAGGCAACACAGCCTTTCTGTTAGTTGGCCTTTAGGCAACACAGCATTTCTGTTGGTTGGCCTTTAGACAACACAGCCTTTCTGTTAGTTGGCTTTTCCGCGTCCCGCCCTTTCTGTTCGTTGGCCTTTCACCTTTGTTTCCATTCGGCTATTTATTGACATCACTGTTTCGGATTCTCGTCCGTCGACGCCACGTCCGGGTACCGGCATTATCGCCGGCCTAACGCAGACCCCGGGCACCCTGACTGGGGGGGGGGGGGGGGCTTCTCTCCCTCCACCATGGCCATGGTCTCCTCCAAACCCCAACCTCCCGACCAACTTGGCTGGGGTCCACTCAAGTTTCGCTCAAGTCCCACCGCAGACTCAACTCCCCCTTCCATTCCCATTCCCAATCCGACCTTTCTGTCCCGGGCCTCCTCCATGGCCAGAGTGAGTCCCACCGCAAATTGGAGGAGCTGCACCTTATATTCCGCTTGGGTAGTTTACACCCCAGTGGTATGGAACATTGACTTCCCCAATTTCAGGTAGTCCCTGCTTACTCCCTGCCTCCAGCTCTCCCACAAGCCCTCTCCGCCTCTTCCTTTCTTCTTCCCGCCCCGCCCCCCCCCCCAACACAACAGTCTGAGGAAGGGTCTCGACCCAAAACGTCACCTATTCCTTCGCTCCATAGATGCTGCCTCACTCGCTGAGTTTCTCCAGCATTTTTGTCTACCTTCAATCCAAGGAACCATCTTCCTTCCACGCCGAGAGATCTCCAAACCAAATAGCCCACACACAGGGACCTCCTCCCCATTGACTAAGATCTCCAAACCAAGCTTCAACCATGGGCCTTCTCTCCTCCCTCATTAACAGAGGATCTCCAATAGATGTTTCAATAAGATTCCCTCTCATCCTTCCAAACTCCAGAGTGTACAAGCCCAGCCGCTCCATTCCCTCAGCGTATGACAGTCCCGCCATCCCGGGAATTAACCTGGTGAACCTACGCTGGGCTCCCTCAATAGCAAGAATGTCCTTCCTCAAATTAGGGGACCAAAACTGCACACAATACTCCAGGTGTGGTCTCACTGGGGCCCTGTACACCTGCAGAAGGACCTCTTTGCTCCTATACTCAACTCCTCTTGTTATGAAGGCCAACAGGGCCAAAACTGCACACAATACTCCAGGTGTGGTCTCACTGGGGCCCTGTACAACTGCAGAAGGACCTCTTTGCTCCTGTACTCAACTCCTCTTGTTATGAAGGCCAACAGGGCCAAAACTGCACACAATACTCCAGGTGTGGTCTCACTAGGGCTCTGTACAACTGCAGAAGGACCTCTTTGCTCCACTCTGCCATTTAATTAAACCTGATCTATCTCTCCCTCCTATCCCCATTCTCCTGCCTTGTCCCCATAACCCCTGACACCCGCACTGATCAAGAATTAAAAATATCCACTGACTTGACCCCACCCCCCCATGCCCCTCCATGCCATCTGTGGGAATAAAACTCAACAGATAAACCACCGTCTGACCACCTAGGTGCAGGAGGAGGCCATTCGGCCCTTCCAGCCAGCACCGCCATTCAATGTGATCACGGCTGATCATCCCCAATCAGTACCCCGTTCCTGCCTTCTCCCCATATCCCCTGACTCCGCTATCTTTAAGAGCCCTATCTAGCTCTCTCTTGAACGTGCATCCAGAGAACCGGCCTCCACCGCCCTCTGAGGCAGAGAATTCCACAGACTCACCACTCTCTGTGAGAAAAAGTGTTTCCTCGTCTCCGTTCTAAATGGCCGACCCCTTATTCTTAAACTGTGGCCCCTGGTTCTGGACTCCCCCAACATCGGGAACATGTTTCCTGCCTCTAGCGCGTCCAAACCCTTAACAACTCCAGACGGGTGTCTCCGCCCATAGACCTTCTCTCCCTCCCTGCCACACCCAACGGGGGGTCTCCAAACCAAAGCCCCCAGCCCCCCCCCCCCGCATGTCCCTCCATGCCATTTCCCGGCCATGCCCTGGTTTCACCCCCCCACCCGCCCCCCCACCCCAACGCCACACCCCCCCATGCCCCTCCATGCCATTTGACCCAGCTTGACCCCACACCACACCCCCCCTCCCCCCCCATGTCCCTCCATGCCATTTGACCTAGCTTGACCCCACACCCCCCCCACACCCCACCCCCACCCCCCCTATGCCCCTCCATGCCATTTGACCCAGCTTGACCCCACACCCCCTCCATGCCATTTGACCCAGCTTGACCCCACACCCCCCCTCCCCCCATGCCCCTCCATGCCATTTGACCCAGCTTGACCCCACACCCACCCCCACCCCCCCATGTCCCTCCATGCCATTTGACCCAGCTTGACCCCACACACCCCCCACCCCCCCATGTCCCTCCATGCCATTTGACCCAGCTTGACCCCACACCACACCCCCCCTCCCCCCCCCCATGTCCCTCCATGCCATTTGACCCAGCTTGACCCCACACCCCCCCCACACCCCACCCCCACCCCCCTATGCCCCTCCATGCCATTTGACCCAGCTTGACCCCACACCCCCCCCACCCCCTCCATGCCATTTGACCCAGCTTGACCCCACACCCCCCCTCCCCCCATGCCCCTCCATGCCATTTGACCCAGCTTGACCCCACACCCACCCCCACCCCCCCATGTCCCTCCATGCCATTTGACCCAGCTTGACCCCACACACCCCCCACCCCCCCATGTCCCTCCATGCCATTTGACCCAGCTTGACCCCACACCCCCCCCACCCCCTCCATGCCATTTGACCCAGCTTGACCCCACACCCCCCCACCCCCACCATGCCATTTGACCCAGCTTGACCCCACACCCCCCCCACCCCCACCTCCCCATGCCCCTCCATGCCATTTGACCCAGCTTGACCCCACACCCCCCCACCCCCACCATGCCATTTGACCCAGCTTGACCCAACACCCCCCCACCCCCACCCCCCCATGCCCCTCCATGCCATTTGACCCAGCTTGAACCCACACACCCCCACCCCACCCCCACCCCCCCATGCCATTTGACCCAGCTTGACCCCACACCCCCCCACCCCCACCCCCCCATGCCCCTCCATGCCATTTGACCCAGCTTGAACCCACACACCCCCCCATGCCATTTGACCCAGCTTGACCCCACACCCCCCCTCCCCCCATGCCCCTCCATGCCATTTGACCCAGCTTGACCCCACCACTCCCCCCCCCACCCCCAACACCACACCCCCCCTCCCCCCCCCCCCCATGTCCCTCCATGCCATTTACCCAGCTTGACCCCACCCCCAACACCACCCCCCCTCCCCTCCCCTCCCCCACGGCAGACAGGGAGAGGCTTCAGAGGGTAGTCAGGGCAGCACAGAAGATCACCGGCTGCCCTCTCCCCTCCCCGATGGACATTTGCACCTCCCGCTGCCTCAGCAAGGCGAAGAACATAATCAAGGACAGCTCCCATCCGGCATTTGGCCTGTTCAACCTGCTGCCCTCAGGGAGGCGCTATAGGTGCATCAGCACAAGGACAAATAGACTCAAGAACAGTTTCTTTCCAAAATCCATCATCTCCCTGAACTCACGCATGCACTGACTTCACAGCCTAACCCCCGGACTTCCATCTATCATAGAAACATAGACAATAGGTACAGGAGTAGGCCATTCGGCCCTTCGAGCCAGCACCGCCATTCAATATGATCATGGCTGATCATCCAACTCAGTATCCCGTACCTGCCTTCTCTCCATACCCCCTGATCCCTTTAGCCACAAGGGCCACATCTAACTCCCTCTTAAATATAGCCAATGAACTGGCCTCAACTACCTTCTGTGGCAGAGAATTCCAGAGACTCACCACTCTCTGTGTAAAGAATGTTTTCCTCATTTCGGTCCTAAAGGAATTCCCCCTTATCCTTAGACTGTGACCCCTTGTTCTGGACTCCCCCAACATCGGGAACAATCTTCCTGCATCTAGCTTGTCCAACCCCTTAAGAATTTTGTAGGTTTCTATAAGATCCCCCCTCAATCTTCTAAATTCCAGCGAGTACAAGCCGAGTCTATCCAATCTTTCCTCATAAGACAGTCCTGACATCCCAGGAATCAGTCTGGTGAACCTTCTCTGTACCCCCTCTATGGCAAGGATGTCGTTCCTCAGATTTGGAGACCAAAACTGTACGCAATACTCCAGGTGTGGCCTCACCAAAACCCTGTACAACTGCAGTAGAACCTCCCTGCTCCTATACTCAAATCCTTTCGCTATGAATGCTAACATACCATTTGCCTTCTTCACTGCCTGCTGCACCTGCATGCCTACTTTCAATGACTGGTGTACCATGACACCCAGGTCTCGTTGCATCTCCCCCTTTTCCTAATCTGCCACCATTCAGATAATAGTCTACCCTCATGTTTTTGCCACCAAAGTGGATAACCTCACATTTATCCACATTATACTGCATCTGCCATGCATCTGCCCACTCACCCAGCCTATCCAAATCACCCTGCAGCCTCCAAGCATCCTCCTCACACCTAACTATACCCCCCCAGCTTGGTGTCATCTGCAAATTTGGAGATGTTGCATTGAATTCCCTCGTCCAAATCATTAATATAGATTGTAAATAGCTGGCGTCCCAGCACTGAGCCTTGCGGCACCCCACTAGTCACTGCCACCTACTGTAATTTGTACTGTAACCCATACTGGATATCGGAATCCTATTATCCATTCTAGTTATCCATTGTCATTTTATAGATATGTATATAGCGCTGCAGAAACTGTGCACCTTATCCCCCCCCCCCCCCCCACCCCCCCTTTTTGTTTTGCACTGAGTAGGAACAGCTTTTAATCTCATTGTACATGTGTATAGTGACAATAAAAGGCATTCCGATTCCGATTCTGATGTCCCACCTTGCCATTTCACCCGGCTTGACCCCACCCCCCACCCTATTCCACCCCCCAACCCCACACAGCCCACCCCCCCCTGCTAACCCCAGCCTTACCGGTTGTGGATGGGTCCGTTAAACCTAGCGTCATATTGAGAGGGTGTACCTGGAACAGAGAGACCAGGAGGGTCAGAACATGGGGGGTGAGAACACGGGGGGGTGCAGGGAACGGGGCAAGTGAGGGAACATCAACAAATCTTCACAACCCCGTCAACACACTGTCTGGCAGTAAGCATGCAGGTACAGCAGGCAGTGAAGAAAGCCAATGGCATGTTGGCCTTCATAACACGAGGAGTTGAGTATAGGAGCAAAGAGGTCCTTCTGCAGTTGTACAGGGCCCTGGTGAGACCACACCTGGCGTATTGCGTGCAGTTTTGGCCCTGCTGGCCTTCATAACAAGAGGAGTCGAGTACAGGAGCAAAGAGGTCCTTCTGCAGTTGTACAGGGCCCTGGTGAGACCACACCTGGAGTATTGTGTGCAGTTTTGGCCTGTTGGCCTTCATAACAAGAGGAGTTGAGTACAGGAGCAAAGAGGTCCTTCTGCAGTTGTACAGGGCCCTAGTGAGACCACACCTGGAGTATTGTGTGCAGTTTTGGTCCCCTAATTTGAGGAAGGACATTCTTGCTATTGAGGGAGCCCAGCGTAGGTTCACCAGGTTAATTCCCGGGATGGCGGGACTGCCATATGCTGAGAGAATGGAGCGGCTGGGCTTGTACACTCTGGAGTTTAGAAGGATGAGAGGGGATCTCATTGAAACATATAATATTATTAAGGGTTTGGACACGCTAGAGGCAGGAAACATGTTCCCGATGTTGGGGGAGTCCAGAACCAGGGGCCACACACAGTTTAAGAATAAGGGGTAAGCCATTTAGAACAGAGACGAGGAAACACTTTTTCACACAGAGAGTCGTGAGTCTGTGGAATTCTCTGCCTCAGAGGGCGGTGGAGGGCGGTTCTCTGGATGCTTTGAAGAGAGAGCTGGATAGGGCTCTTAAAGATAGCGGAGTCAGGGGGTATGGGGAGAAGGCAGGAACGGGGTACTGATTGGGGATGATCAGCCATGATCACAGTGAATGGCAGTGAATTGTCTATTGACCATTCGGCCCTTCGAGCCAGCACCGCCATTCAATGTCATGGACAATAGGTGCAGGAGGAGGCCATTCGGCCCTTCGAGCCAGCACCACCATTCAATGTCATGGACAATAGATGCAGGAGGAGGCCATTCGGCCCTTCGAGCCAGCACCGCCATTCAATGTCATGGACAATAGATGCAGGAGGAGGCCATTCGGCCCTTCGAGCCAGCACCTCCATTCAAAGTGACCATGGCTGATCATCCCCAATCAGTACCCCAGCTGGTCGTTGTGGGCTGAAGGGCCCGTTTCAACGTTGCAATTCTAAAACGAATTCCCTAGGGCCAACATGGGCAGGCGGGACCAATGTAGATGGGGGTACGTTGGTTGGCAGGGACAACCGAAACAGTCCAGGAGGCAAGAGGAACAACACAAGGGACGAGTGGAACCCTGTCATTAGCGCAGGAGGAAATGCCATCAGACCGGTAAGTCCACAATGGCCCACACGTCACGCACCTACACAGGAATGACACGGCCCGGTAATTAACTGGACCACACAACAAGATCGTCCCCTAATGACATTCACTCATGCATGCAGGATTATAATTCACAAGCTCAATAGACAATAGGAGCAGGAGTAGAGGCCATTCAGCCCTTCCAGCCAGCACCGCCATTCACTGTGATCACGGCTGATCATCCCCAATCAGTACCCCGTTCCTGCCTTCTCCCCATATCCCCTGACTCCGCTATCTTTAAGAGCCCTATCTAGCTCTCTCTTGAACGTGCATCCAGAGAACCGGCCTCCACCGCCATCTGAGGCAGAGAATTCCACAGACTCACCACTCTCTGTGAGAAAAAGTGTTTCCACGTCTCCGTTCTAAATGGCTTACCCCTTATTCTTTTACAGTTAACTTTTATTAGAGGCATGTACATATCCTAGTCCAAACCATTACAAACTTTGTTAAACAGTTACATATTAAATATTGAGGATTCCAAGGACTCCACTACCAATGTAGAAACATAGAAATTAGGTGCAGGAGTAGGCCATTCGGCCCTTCGAGCCTGCACCGCCATTCAATATGATCATGGCTGATCATCCAACTCAGTATCCCGTACCTGCCTTCTCTCCATACCCCCCTGATCCCTTTAACATAGAAACATAGACAACAGGTGCAGGAGTAGAGGCCATTCAGCCCTTCGAGCCTGCACCGCCATTCAATATGATCATGGCTGATCATCCAACTCAGTATCCCGTACCTGCCTTCTCTCCATACCCCCTGATCCCCTTTAGCCACAAGGGCCACATCTAACTCCCTCTTAAATATAGCCAATGAACTGGCCTCAACTACCCTCTGTGGCAGAGAGTTCCAGAGACCCACCACTCTCTGTGTGAAAAAATTCCTTCTCATCTCGGTCCTAAAGGGTTTCCCCCTTATCCTTAAGCTGTGACCCCTTGTCCTGGACCTCCCCAACATCGGGAACAATCTTCCTGCATCTAGCCTGTCCAACCCCTTAAGAATCTTGTAAGTCTCTATAAGATCCCCTCTCAATCTCCTAAATTCTAGAGAGTATAAACCGAGTCTATGCAGTCTTTGTTCATAAGACAGTCCTGACATCCCAGGAATCAGTCTGGTGAACCTTCGCCGCACTCCCTCTATGGCAATAATGTCCTTCCTCAAGTAGCAGGAGTCTACATTTATCAGATACATATTAATATTGACTCGAATTAATTTTTAATTTTAATTTTTGGATAGAAAATATTAAGAGAAAGGAAAAAAAAACTTAGAAACATAAAATAAACTACCCATAATACAACTTAGGAGATATCTGAGGAATCTGAGGAAGGACATTATTGCCATAGAGGGAGTGCAGAGAAGGTTCACCAGACTGATTCCTGGGATGTCAGGCTGTGAGGGGATGCTAGGAGAATGCAAGGTGACTTGGATAGGCTGGGTGAGTGGGCAAATGTTTGGCAGATGCAGTATAATGTGGATAAATGTGAGGTTATCCACTTTGGTGGCAAAAATAGGAAAACCGACTACTATCTAAATGGAGGCCGATTAGGAAAAGGGGAGATGCAGCGCGACCTGGGTGTCATGGTACACCAGTCATTGAAAGTAGGCATGCAGGTACAACAGGCAGTGAAGAAAGCCAATGGTATGTTAGCTTTCATAGCAAAAGGATTTGAGTATAGGAGCAGGGAGGTTCTACTTCAGTTGTATAGGGTCTTGGTGAGGCCACACCTGGAGTATTGCGTACAGTTCTGGTCTCCAAATCTGAGGAAGGACATTATTGCCAGAGAGGGAGTGCAGCGAAGGTTCACCAGACTGATTCCTGGATTTGAGTACAGGAACAGGGAGGTTCTACTTCAGTTGTACAGGGTCTTGGTGAGGCCACACCTGGAGTATTGCGTACAGTTCTGGTCTCCAAATCTGAGGAAGGACATTATTGCCATAGAGGGAGTGCAGCGAAGGTTCACCAGACTGATTTCTGGGATGTCAGGACTGTCTTATGAACAAAGACTGCATAGACTCGGTTTGTACTCTCTAGAATTTAGGAGATTGAGAGGGGATCTTATAGAAACTTACAATATTCTTAAGGGGTTGGACAGGCTAGATGCAGGAAGATTGTTCCCGATGTTGGGGAGGTCCAGGACAAGGGGTCACAGCTTAAGGATAAGGGGGAAATCCTTTAGGACCGAGATGAGAAGGAATTTTTTTCACACAGAGAGTGGTGGGTCTCTGGAACTCTCTGCCACAGAGGGTAGTTGAGGCCAGTTCATTGGCTATATTTAAGAGGGAGTTAGATGTGGACCTTGTGGCTAAAGGGGATCAGAGGGTATGGAGAGAAGGCAGGTACGGGATACTGAGTTGGATGATCAGCCATGATCACATTGAATGGCGGTGCAGGCTCGAAGGGCCGAATGGCCTACTCCTGCACCTATTGTCTATGTTTCTATGTTAAAGGGATCAGGGGGTATGGAGAGAAGGCAGGTACAGGATACTGAGTTGGATGATCAGCCATGATCATATTGAATGGCGGTGCAGGCTCGAAGGGCTGAATGGCCTCTACTCCTGCACCCATTTCCTATGTTTCCCTGTTTCTATATGTCCGTAGGTAAGAAAACAAAACTATTCGTCTTGTCCTGGGTTCGAGCTTCCGTCTAGCCTCAGCGCCGGCCCATTCCACCCCTTCAAATAATCTATGAACGGCGACCATATTCTAATCAATAATTCTGGTTTGTCAATTAAAGCAAATCTAATTTTTTTCCCCCTTATTCTTAAACTGTGTGTGTGTGGCCCCTGGTTCTGGACTCCCCCCAACATCGGGAACATGTTTCCTGCCTCTAGCGTGTCCAAGCCCTTAACAATCTTATATGTTTCAATGAGATCCCCTCTCATCCTTCTAAACTCCAGAGTGTACAAGCCCAGCCGCTCCATTCTCTCAGCGTATGAGAGTCCCGCCATCCCGGGAATTAACCTGGTGAACCTACCTCAATAGAAACATAGACAATAGGTGCAGGAGTAGAGGCCATTCGGCCCCTTCGAGCCTGCACCGCCATTCAATATGATCACGGCTGATCATCCAACTCAGTATCCCGTACCTGCCTTCTCTCCATACCCCCTGATCCCCTTTAGCCACAAGGGCCACATCTAACGCCCTCTTAAATATATCCAATGAACTGGCCTCAACTACCCTCTGTGGCAGAGAATTCCAGAGACCCACCACTCTCTGTGTAAAGAATGTTCTCCTCATCTCGGTCCTAAAGGAATTCCCCCTTATCCTTAGACTGTGACCCCTTGTTCTGGACTCCCCCAACATCGGGAACAATCTTCCTGCATCTAGCCTGTCCAACCCCTTAAGAATTTTGTAAGTTTCTATAAGATCCCCCCTCAATCTTCTAAATTCCAGCGAGTACAAGCCGAGTCTATCCAGTCTTTCCTCATATGGAAGTCCTGACATCCCAGGAATCAGTCTGGTTATAGTGCTATAGTGCTAGTCTAAGGGGTGGTGCTGGTCGGCATACATTCGGTGGGCCGAAGGGCCTTTTCAGCACTGTACCTCTACACTAAATGAAGTTAAAGTGTAGTATGACTCTTGGTCTGCGACAGCCTACATACGGGTGGCTCGAAAGGTTAGAAGGCCGTAAGTGATAGGAGCAGAATTAGGCCATTCGGCCCATCAAATATGCGCCACCATTCAATCATGGCTGATCTATCTCTCCCTCCTCACCCCATTCTCCTGCCTTCTCCTCCTAACCCCTGACAGCCGTACTGATCGAGAACCTATCTATCTCTGCCTTAAATATATCCACCGGCTTGTGGCCTCCACAGCCGTCTGTGGCAAAGAATCCCGCAGATTCACCGCCCTCTGACTAAAGAAATTCCTCCTCATTTCTTCTCCCCACAACCCCCGACACCTGTCCTAATTGTCAAGGGCTTGGACCCACTAGAGGCAGGAAACATGTTCCCGATGTTGGGGGAGTCCAGAACCAGGGGCCACACACACACACACACAGTTTAAGAATAAGGGGTCGGCCATTTAGAACGGAGACGAGGAAACACTTTTTCACCCAGAGAGTTGTGAGTCTGTGGAATTCTCTGCCTCAGAGGGCGGTGGAGGCCGGTTCTCTGGATGCTTTCAAGAGAGAGCTAGATAGGGCTCTTAAAGATAGCGGAGTCAGGGGATATGGGGAGAAGGCAGGAACGGGGTACTGATTGGGGATGATCAGCCGTGATCACATTGAATGGCGGTGCTGGCTCGAAGGGCTGAATGGCCTCTACTCCTGCACCTATTGTCTATGATCACATTGAATGGTGGTGCTGGCTCGGAAGGGCTGAATGGCCTCTACTCCTGCATCTATTGTCTGTTGTCTATTGAATCAGGGGATATGGGGAGAAGGCAGGAACGGGGTACTGATTGGGGATGATCAGCCGTGATCACATTGAATGGCGGTGCTGGCTCGAAGGGCCGAATGGCCTCCTCCTGCACCTGTTCTCTATTGTCAATCTCCCCCTCCAAACCCCATTCTCCTGCCTTCTCCCCGACACCCGTACTGATCAAAAGCCACATGTCTGAAGAAGGGCCTCGACCCGAAACGTCGCCCATTTCCCTCGCTCCACAGACGCTGCCTCACCCGCTGAGTTTCTCCAGCATTGTGTGTCCACACCTTCCATTTTTCCAGTACCTGCAGTTCCTTCTTAATCAAGAACCTATCTATCTCTGCCTTAAATATATCCACTGACTTGTGGCCTCCACAGCCGTCTGTGGCAAAGAATCCCACGGATTCCCCGCCCTCTGACTAAAGAAATTCCTCCTCATCTCCTTCCTGAAGGAACGTCCTTTAATTCTGAGGCTGTGTCCACTGGTCCTAGACTCTCCCACTAGTGGAAACATCCTCTCCACATCCACTCGGTCCAAGCCACCACAGGCGTCTGTGGGCAATTAATTCACAGATTCACCACCCTCTGGCTAAAGAAGAGTTTGCAGTCGGGGGTCCCTCCTCGGCAGTAGTTATTGATGCTGTCCTGCCTAAAATTGCCTGTCCTGCCTATGCTAGCCTTTATAAATCAGAGCATTGAGTATAGAAGCTGGGATGTAATGTTAAAATTGTACAAGGCGTTGGTGAGACCAAATCTGGAGTATGGTGTACAATTTTGGTCGCCCAATTATAGGAAGGATGTCAACAAAATAGAGAGGGTACAGAGGAGATTTACTAGAATGTTGCCTGGGTTCCAGCAACTAAGTTACAGAGAAAGGTTGAACAAGTTAGGTCTTTATTCTTTGGAGCGCAGAAGGTTAAGGGGGGACTTGATTGAGGTCTTTAAAATGATGAAAGGGATAGACAGAGTTGACGTGGATAAGCTTTTCCCATTGAGGGTAGGGAAGATTCAAACAAGAGGGCATGACATGAGAATTAAGGGACAGAGGTTTAGGGGTAACATGAGGGGGAACTTCTTTACTCAGAGAGTGGCGGCTGTGTGGAATGATCTTCCAGCAGAAGTGGTGGCGGCAGGATCGTTGGTATCATTTAAAAATAAATTGGATAGGCATATGGATGACAAGGGTATGGAGGGTTATAGAAACATAGAAATTAGGTGCAGGAATAGGCCATTCGGCCCTTCGAGCCTGCACCGCCATTCAATATGATCATGGCTGATCATCCAACTCAGTATCCCGTACCTGCCTTCTCTCCATACCCTCTGATCCCCTTTAGCCACAAGGGCCACATCTAACTCCCTCTTAAATATAGCCAATGAACTGGCCTCAACTACCCTCTGTGGCAGAGAGTTCCAGAGACCCACCACTCTCTGTGTGAAAAAAGTCCTTCTCATCTCGGTCCTAAAGGGTTTCCCCCTTATCCTTAAGCTGTGACCCCTTGTCCTGGACCTCCCCAACATCGGGAACAATCTTCCTGCATCTAGCCTGTCCAACCCCTTAAGAATCTTGTAAGTTTCTATAAGATCCCCCCTCAATCTCCTAAATTCTAGAGAGTATAAACCGAGTCTATGCAGTCTTTGTTCATAAGACAGTCCTGACATCCCAGGAATCAGTCTGGTGAACCTTCGCTGCACTCCCTCTATGGCAATAATGTCCTTATGGTATGAGTGCAGGCAGGTGGGACTAAGGGAAAAAAGTTGTTCGGCACGGACTTGAAGGGCCGAGATGGCCTGTTTCCGTGCTGTAATTGTCATATGGTTATATGGTTAAAATTGGAGCTGAACGAGAGATACCCCAGAGAGAGGTTTACAGGGAGCAGCAAAACATTTGTGAGCGCTAATACGTCTTGTGAGCAACAGGCAGGTCACTAGAGAGCTGGAATTCCCCACGGAGTCGGGTGGGTCCTGGGAGAGGCACTCGCACCCCTCCCCCCCCACCGGCACTCTGTGAAACGTCACCTATCCATGTTCCCCACAGATGCTGCCTGACCCGCTGAGTTACTCCAGCACTCTGTGAAACGTCACCTATCCATGTTCTCCACAGACGCTGCCTGACCCGCTGAGTTACTCCAGCACTCTGTGAAACGTCACCTATCCATGTTCTCCACAGACGCTGCCTGACCCGCTGAGTTACTCCAGCACTCTGTGAAACGTCACCTATCCATGTTCTCCACAGATGCTGCCTGACCCGCTGAGTTACTCCAGCGCTCTGTGAAACGTCACCTATCCATGTTCTCCACACATGCTGCCTGACCCGCTGAGTTACTCCAGCACTCTGTGAAACGTCACCTATCCATGTTCTCCACAGATGCTGCCTGACCCGCTGAGTTACTCCAGCACTTTGTGTCCCAGTTCAGGAGAAGCCTCTTCCCAGCAACCATCAGGGCCTTGACCACTTGACGACACTAACCTCAGCAACTGAGAGCTTCCACGGACTGTGTTTCTGCTGCCACTACGGACTTCAGTTTCAACTCATTTTGGACCAGGCGCAGGCAAGTGGGACTAGCCCAGTTGGGGCATGTTGGTTAGCATGGGCTAGTTGGGCCGAAGGGCCTGTTACCTTGCAGACTGATCTAGTTTAGTTCAGAGTACACAACAGACAATAGGTGCAGGAGTCGGCCATTTGGCCCTTCCAGCCAGCACAGCCATTCAATGTGATCATGGCTGATCATCCCCAATCAGTACCCCGCTCCTGCCTTCTCCCCATATCCCCTGACTCCGCTATCTTTAAGAGCCCTATCTAGCTCTCTCTTGAAAGCATCCAGAGAACCGGCCTCCACCGCCCTCTGAGGCAGAGAATTCCACAGACTCACAACTCTCTGTGTGAAAAAGTGTTTCCTCGTCTCCGTTCTAAATGGCTGAATCCTTATTCTTAAACTGTGTTTGTGGCCCCTGGTTCTGGACTCCCCCAACATCGGGAACATGTTTCCTGCCTCTAGCGTGTCCAAGCCCTTAATAATCTTATATCTTTCAATAAGATCCCCTCTCATCCTTCTAAACTCCAGAGTGTACAAGCCCAGCCGCTCCATTCTCTCAGCATATGACAGTCCCGCCACCCCGGGAATTAACCTGGTGAACCTACGCTGGGCTCCCTCAATAGCAAGAATGTCCTTCCTCAAATTAGGGGACCAAAACTGCACACAATACTCCAGGTGTGGTCTCACTAGGGCCCTGTACAACTGCAGAAGGACCTCTTTGCTCCTGTACTCGACTCCTCTTGTTATGAAGGCCAACAGGTCATTGGCTTTCTGAATATCAGGAAGCAGTGGATATATTGCTGTCCCTATCCCCAACCTTTGGAACTCAACCTTGATCATTTTCTAGAATTACCAATTCCCATAGATGTTTACGACGGCCAACATGCCATTGGCTTTCTTCACTGCCTGCTGTACCTGCACGCTTACTTTGTCAGAGTTCAGAGATACAGTGCATAAACAGACCCTTCATAGAAACATAGAAACATAGAAATTAGGTGCAGGAGTAGAGGCCATTCGGCCCTTCGAGCCTGCACCGCCATTCAATGTGATCATGGCTGATCATCCAACTCAGTATCCCGTACCTGCCTTCTCTCCATACCCCCTGATCCCTTTAGCCACAAGTGCCACATCTAACGCCCTCTTAAATATATCCAATGAACTGGCCTCAACTACCCTCTGTGGCAGAGAATTCCAGAGACTCACCACTCTCTGTGTAAAGAATGTTTTCCTCATTTCGGTCCCAAAGGAATTCCCCCTTATCCTTAAGCTGTGACCCCTTGTTCTGGACTCCCCCAACATCGGGAACAATCTTCCAGCATCTAGCTTGTCCAACCCCTTAAGAATTTTGCAAGTTTCTATAAGATCCCCCCTCAATCTTCTAAATTCCAGCGAGTACAAGCCGAGTCTATCCAATCTTTCCTCATATGGAAGTCCTGACATCCCAGGAATCAGTCTGGTGAATCTTCTCTGTACCCCCTCTATGGCAAGGATGTCTTTCCTCAGATTTGGAGACCAGAACTGTACGCAATACTCCAGGTGTGGCCTCACCAAGACCCTGTACAACTGCAGTAGAACCTCCCTGCTCCTGTACTCAAATCCTTTTGCTATGAAAGCTAACATGCCATTCGCTTTCCTCACTGCCTGCTGCACCTGCATGCCTACTTTCAATGACTGGTGTACCATGACACCCAGGTCGCGCTGCATCTCCCCCTTTCCTGACCTCCACAAGCGAGGGGAAAAAATTACTATTTTACCCAGAGCCAATTCACCTACAAACCTGGAGTGTGGCAGGAAAACCGGAGCACCCGGAGAAAACCCACGCAGGTCAGGGGGAGAGAGAACGTGCAAACTCCGCACAGACAGTCAGGGGATATGGGGAGAAGGCGGGAACGGGGTACTGATTGGGGATGATCAGCCAAGGTCACAGTGCTGGCTCGAAGGGCCGAATGGCCTACTCCTGCACCTATTTTCTATTGACATTCCATTGGAAAGGAGATGAGGAGGAATTTCTTTAGCCAGGGGGCGGTGAATCTGTGGGATTCCTTGCCACAAAAGGCTGTGGAGGCCACAAGCCAGTGGATATATTTGAGGATGATCAGCCATGGTCACATTGAATGGCGGTGCTGGCTGGAAGGGCCGAATGGCCTCCTCCTGCACCGGTTGTCCATTGTCGAATGGTTAGCACGCTACGAAAGCTTTATCTCCGTTCACGTGTCGAGAATCTACACGGATGTCGACACTTAAGGACCTCCTCGTCCCACCAGCATGCAACTCTACGCGATTAGCGCGACCTAACGTGGTCGCTTGAGCCGTCCGGCGTCGCGGGGCCGGTCCCACTTCGATCGCCGGAGCCGCGCGGAATTGTGCGGAGTTCGTCCCGAGTTCGTCCCGAGACCGCGCGGGGCTCCGAAAAGCCGACTATGTCTAAAAATCCCGCGCGGCAACGGCTTGTCGGCTCGCAGTCGCCTCGACGTTTACACACCGCCCCGACATCGTGCCTCCCTGAAACTATTTGTAAGCGCCTCCGTGACCCTCTATGTGTGTGGCTCCGTGGCCCTGTATATGTGTGTGTGTCTCGGTGCCCCTCTCTGTGTGCCCCTCTCTGTCCTGGCGAACTTACCTTGGACTTGCTTCAAGTTCGCCTCACTTTGTGCCGCGTTGCGCCACTCACCCGACCTCCGCGCGGCCCCTCGCTGCCGGTTTAGTTGCGCTTGCTGGTGGGAACGGCCCTGTACAGGGGATCACCCGACCTCCGCGCGGCCCCCGCTGCCGGTTTGATCGCGTTCATCGCCTAGAGTTGCATGCTGGTGGGACAGGCCCTTAAGGTGTTTATTCTTTGGGGCGCAGAAGGTTAAGGGGGGACTTGATTGAGGTCTTTAAAATGATGAGAGGGATAGACAGAGTTGACGTGGATAAGCTTTTCCCATTGAGGGTAGGGAAGATTCAAACAAGAGGGCATGACATGAGAATTAAGGGACAGAAGTTTAGGGGTAACATGAGGGGGAACTTCTTTACTCAGAGAGTGGTGGCTGTGTGGAATGATCTTCCTGCAGAAGTGGTGGAGGCAGGATCGATTGTAACATTTAAAAGTAAAGTGGATAGGTATATGGACGGGAAGGGAATGGAGGGGTATGGTCTGAGTGCAGGTAGATGGGACTAGGGGAAAATAAATGGTCGGCACGGACTGGAAGGGCCGAGAGGGCCTGTTTCCGTGCTGTAATGGTTATATGGTTATATGTTTATGGGACTGCTGCAGTATTTCACATTCCCTGTAGACCTCGTGACGGGCTGACATGTTGACGGTGCATGTGACAGCTAAACACTTGACTCCAGAGTTATTGTTACAAGGAGCGGTGTTTAAAAATGAATGGTGACAAAACCAGGACTGTGTTACCCTGGGCATCCAGCCAACAGACCACAGGTGCAGGAGGAGGCCATTCGGCCCTTCCAGCCAGCACCGCCATTCACTGTGATCACGGCTGATCATCCCCAATCAGTTCCCCGTTCCTGCCTTCTCCCCATATCCCCTGACTCCGCTATCTTTAAGAGCCCTATCTAGCTCTCTCTTGAACGTGCATCCAGAGAACCGGCCTCCACCGCCCTCTGAGGCAGAGAATTCCACAGACTCACCACTCTCTGGGTGAAAAAGTGTTTCCTCGTCTCCATTCTAAATGGCCGACCCCTTATTCTTAAACTGTGTGTGTGTGGCCCCTGGTTCTGGACTCCCCCAACATCGGGAACATGTTTCCTGCCTCTAGTGTGTCCAAGCCCTTAACAATCTTATGTGTTTCAATAAGATCCCCTCTCATCCTTCTAAACTCCAGAGTGTACAAGCCCAGCCGCTCCATTCTCTCAGCATATGACAGTCCCGCCATCCCGGGAATTAACCTGGTGAACCTACGCTGGGCTCCCTCAATGGCAAGAATGTCCTTCCTCAAATGAGGGGACCAAAGCTGCACACAATACTCCAGGTGTGGTCTCACTAGGGCCCTGTACAACTGCAGAAGGACCTCCAGAGCCAGCACGCCCTTCCTCAGATACGGGGCCCAAAACTGCTCACAATTCTCCAAACATGGTCTGACCAAGCGCCTGGTGGGGTCTGGGCAAGACATGTCCCTGTTTTTTGGCCCGCAGGCCCTCTCGAAATAAATTGGCAGCATTGCACTGGCCTTCCTTGCAATGTTTCATTGTGCGATGCGATGTTTCAATACTGTGTCGAAAGAAGTCCCGAGTTATCTCAGGAAGCCCGGTGCGTGACCCTGGTGCGAGCTGACTTGCTCAACAAGGCCAGCGGTGTCCCAGAGAAGCGGGTTTTTGCAACAAAGGGGCTGATTTGGAATTCGCGAGGTCGTACGCAGATTGTTACTTAGAATCGCTAGGGCGGTTTGCCAGCTTCCAGTGACCTCCAGAGTAACGGAGGAGTTCCGAGCATCACGCGATGTAGCAAACTCACTGCAGAATAACGGGACGATTAGTTCGGAGAACTCAACCCTACCCACCCCCCCCCCTGCCCCCACCTTGTGATCCCAAGCCTCAAGGGCCTGTCCCACTTGCATGCGTCTGGCATGACCAAACGTGGTGGCTTGAGGCGTATGGCCACGGGGGGCCAGTCCCACTTAGAAGCGCGGAGGCGTAAGGAATTGTGCGGAGCTGGTCCCGACATCGCGCGGGGCTCTGAAAATCCCGCACTGTCCGGAAATCTCGCGCGCCAACGGCCTGAGGGCGCATTGAGGCTGTACGCAGCGTTTTGACGGCGTACGCCTAGCCCGCGGCGTTGTGCGACGACGTCACCGCCCGCCGTGGCGTTGAGTGATGACGTCACCGCCCGACGCCGTGCGACGCCCAAATTCAGTCGGCCCGCCTCCTGCGCAGATGATCGGTCAGCATGACGCAAATTACCTCACGCACGAACTTTAGCGCAAACTTTAGCGCGAACTTTAACGCGAACTTTAGCGCGAACTTTAGCGCGAACTTTAGCGCGAACTTTAACGCGAACTTTAGCGCGAACATTAGCGCGAACTTTAACGCGAACTTTAACGCGAACTTTAACGCGAACTTTAGCGCGAACATTAACGCGAACTTTAGCGCGAACTTTAACGCGAACTTTAGCGCGAACTTTAGCGCGAACTTTAACGCGAACTTTAACGCGAACTTTAGCGCGAACTTTAGCGCGAACATTAGCGCGAACTTTAACGCGAACTTTAACGCGAACTTTAACGCGAACTTTAACGCAAACTTTAGCACGAACTTTAACGTGAACTTTAACGCGAACTTTAACGCAAACTTTAGCGCGCACTTTAGCGCGAACTTTAACGCGAACTTTAACGTGAACTTTAGCGCGAACTTTAACGTGAACTTTAGCGCGAACTTTAACGCGAACTTTAACGCGAACTTTAACGCGAACTTTAACGCGAACTTTAGCGCGAACTTTAACGTGAACTTTAGCGCGAACTTTAACGTGAAATTTAACGTGAACTTTAGCGCGAACTTTAACGCGAACTTTAACGCGAACTTTAACGCGAACTTTAACGCGGACTTTAGCGCGAACTTTAACGTGAACTTTAGCGCGAGCTTTAGCGCGAACTTTAACGCGAACTTTAACGCGAACTTTAACGCGAACTTTAGTGCGAACTTTAACGCGAACTTTAACGCAAACTTTAGCGCGAACTTTAACGCGAACTTTAACGCGAACTTTAACGCAAACTTTAGCGTGAACTTTAACGCGAACTTTAACGTGAACTTTAGCGCGAACTTTAACGCAAAGTTTAGCGCGAACTTTAGCGCGAACTTTAACGCGAACTTTAGCGCGAACTTTAACGCGAACTTTAACGCGAACTTTAGCGCGAACTTTAGCGCGAACTTTAACGCGAACTTTAACGCGAACTTTAGCGCGAACTTTAACGCGAACTTTAGCGTGAACTTTAACGCGAACTTTAACGCAAACTTTAGCGCGAACTTTAGCGCGAACTTTAACGCGAACTTTAACGCGAACTTTAGCGCGAACTTTAACGTGAACTTTAACGCGAACTTTAACGAGAACTTTAGCGCGAACTTTAACGCGAACTTTAACGTGAACTTTAAAGCGAACTTTAGCGCGAACTTTAGCGCGAACTTTAACGCGAACCTTAACGAGAACTTTAACGCGAACTTTAACGCGAACTTTAGCGTGAACTTTAACGCGAACTTTAACGCGAACTTTAGCGCGAACTTTAACGCGAACTTTAGCGCAAACTTTAGCGCGAACTTTAACGCGAACTTTAACGCGAACTTTAGCGTGAACTTTAACGCAAACTTTAGCGCGAACTTTAACGCGATCTTTAGCGCAAACTTTAACGCGAACTTTAACGCGAACTTTAACGCGAACTTTAGCGCGAACTTTAGCGCGAACTTTAGCGCGAACTTTAGCGCGAACTTTAACGCGAACTTTAACGCGAACTTTAGCGCGAACTTTAACGCGAACTTTAACGCGAACTTTAGCGCGAACTTTAGCGCGAACTTTAACGCGAACTTTAACGCGAACTTTAACGCGAACTTTAGCGCGAACTTTAGCGCGAACTTTAACGCGAACTTTAACACGAACTTTAACGCAAACTTCAGCGCGAACTTTAAAGCGAACTTTAACGCGAACTTTAGCGCGAACTTTAGCGCAAACTTTAGCGCGAACTTTAGCGCGAACTTTAGCGCGAACTTTAGCGCGAACTTTAACGCGAACTTTAACGCAAACTTTAGCGCGAACTTTAGCGTGAACTTTAACGCGAACTTTAGCGTGAACTTTAACGCGAACTTTAACGCGAACTTTAGCGTGAACTTTAACGCGAACTTTAGCGCGAACTTTAGCGCGAACTTTAGCGTGAACTTTAACGCGAACTTTAGCGCGAACTTTAGCGTGAACTTTAACGCAAACTTTAGCGCGAACTTTAACGCGAACTTTAGCGCGAACTTTAGCGTGAACTTTAACGCAAACTTTAGCGCGAACTTTAGCGCGAACTTTAACGCGAACTTTAACGCGAACTTTAGCGCGAACTTTAGTGCGAACTTTAACGCGAACTTTAGTGCGAACTTTAACGCAAACTTTAGCGCGAACTTTAACGCGAACTTTAACGCAAACTTTAACGCAAACTTTAATGCGAACTTTAACGCAAACTTTAGTGCAAACTTTAGTGCAAACTTTATTGCGAACTTTAGCGCGAACTTTATTGCGAACTTTATTGCGAACTTTATTGCGAACTTTAGTGCGAACTTTAATGCAAACTTTATTGCGAACTTTATTGCGAACTTTATTGCGAACTTTAGCGCGAACTTTAGCGCGAACCTTAACGCAAAATTTAGCGCGAACTTTAGCGCGAACTTTAGCGCGAACTTTAACACGAACTTTAGCGCAAACTTTAACGCAAACTTTAACGCAAACTTTAGCGCGAACTTTAGCGCGAACTTTAGCGCAAACTCCGCTTCCGTTTGGTCGCGCCAAACGCACGCAATCGCATGCAAGTGGGACTGGCCCGTAAGGCAATAAACTGATCACTATTGGTTGAGGTCCCTCCCGGCCGCGGGGGGGAAATGGAGGAGGGCTGGCCACTTCCACCACAGTGATGAATACTGTGGCGGATGTTTTTTTAGTGTGTATCTGTCTGTTCTTCGTCATTGTACCGCTCGCTGCTGGAAAATTCATTTCACTTCAACTTTATCTGCAATGTGACGAATAAAACCAATAGATTGATTATTGATATTGACTCACCTGGGACTATAAGTACCAAAGACATGTTCTGTCGGCGCTGGGCCTGTACTCGCTGGAGTTTAGAAGGATGAGGGGGGGGGGACTGAATAGTGAAAGGCTTGGATAGAGTGGATGTGGAGAGGATGGTTCCACTAGTGGGAGAATCTAGGACCACTGATCATATCCACATAACCATATAACAATTACAGCACGG
The DNA here is from genome assembly GCA_963514005.1 of Raja brachyura. The sequence continues at coordinate 29,262 of CAUPSL010000251.1, forward strand.
AAACAGGCCTTCTCGGCCCTTCCAGTCCGTGCCGACCATTTATTTTCCCCTAGTCCCATCTACCTGCACTCAGACCATACCCCTCCATTCCCTTCCCGTCCATATACCTATCCACTTTACTTTTAAATGTTAAAATCGATCCTGCCTCCACCACTTCTGCTGGAAGATCATTCCACACAGCCACCACTCTCTGAGTAAAGAAGTTCCCCCTCATGTAACCCCTAAACTTCTGTCCCTCAAAATTAAATGACAGTAGACACTAGACAATAGGAGCAGGAGTAGGCCATTCGGCCCTTCCAGCCAGCACCGCCATTCAATGTGATCATGGCTGATCATCCCCAATCAGTACCCCGTTCCTGCCTTCTCCCCACATCCCCTGACTCCACTCTCTTTAAGAGCCCTATCTAGCTCTCGTTTGAAAGCATCCAGAGAACCGGCCTCCACCGCCCTCTGAGGCAGAGAATTCCACAGACTCACCGCTCTCTGGGTGGAAACGTTTTTCCTCGTCTCCGTTCTAAATGGCCGACCCCTTATTCTTAAACTGTGTGTGGCCCCTGGTTTTGAACATCATAGAAACAGAGAAACATAGACACTAGGTGCAGGAGGAGGCCATTTAGCCCTTCGAGCCAGCACCGACATTCATTGTGATCATGGCTGATCATCCCCAATCAATAACCCGTGCCTGCCTTCTCCCCATATCCCTTGACTCCACTAGCCCCTAGAGCTCTATCTAACTCTCTCTTAAATCCATCCAGTGACTTGGCCTCCACTGCCCTCTGTGGCAGGGAATTCCACAATGCAGTTTTCCTTCAAGTGGAGTCCTTTAAGTGCAGTTTTGGTCCCCTAATTTGAGGAAGGACATTCTTGCTATTGAGGGAGCCCAGCGTAGGTTCACCAGGTTAATTCCCGGGATGGCGGGACTGTCATACGCTGAGAGAATGGAGCGGCTGGGCTTGTACACTCTGGAGTTTAGAAGGATGAGAGGGGATCTCATTGAAACATATAAGATTGTTAAGGGCTTGGACACACTAGAGGCAGGAAACGTGTTCCCGATGTTGGGGGAGTCCAGAACCAGGGGCCACACACAGTTTAAGAATAAGGGCTAAGCCATTTAGAACGGAGACGAGGAAACACTTTTTCTCACAGAGAGTGGTGAGTCTGTGGAATTCTCTGCCTCAGAGGGCGGTGGAGGCCGGTTCTCTGGATGCTTTCAAGAGAGAGCTAGATAGGGTCTTAAAGATAGCGGGGTCAGGGGATATGGGGAGAAGGCAGGAACGGGGAACTGATTGGGGATGATCAGCCATGATCACAGTGAATGGCGGTGCTGGCTCGAAGCGCCGAATGGCCTCCTCCTGCACCTATTGCGGTGAGTCTCTGGAATTCTCTGCCACAGAGGGTAGTTGAGGCCAGTTCATTGGCTATATTTAAGAGGGAGTTAGATGTGGCCCTTGTGGCTAAAGGGATCAGAGGGTATGGAGAGAAGGCAGGTACGGGATACTGAGTTGGATGATCAGCCATGACCCTATTGAATGGCGGTGCAGGCTCGAAGGGCCGAATGGCCTCCTCCTGCACCCATTTCCTATGTTTCTGTTTCTAGTTGATAAGTCGATAAATTCTAAGGAGACGAGGAAACACTGTTTCTCACAGAGAGCGGTGAGTCTGTGGGATTCCCTGCCCCAGGGTCTTTATTCTTTGGAGCGCAGAAGGTTAAGGGGGGACTTGATTGAGGTCTTTGCAATGATGAAAGGGATAGACAGAGTTGACAGCGAGTGGTGAGTCTGTGGGATTCTCTGCCTCAGGTTCTGTGGAAGTTGGGTCTTTATTCTTTGGAGCGCAGAAGGTTTAGGGGGGACTTGATTGAGGTCTTTAAACATAGAAACATAGAAACGTAGAAAATAGGTGCAGGAGTAGGCCATTCGGCCCTTCGAGCCTGCACCGCCATTCAATATGATCACGGCTGATCATCCAAATCAGTATCCCGTACCTGCCTTCTCTCCATACCCCCTGATCCCTTTAGCCACAAGTGCCACATCTAACGCCCTCTTAAATATAGCCAATGAACTGGCCTCAACTACCTTCTGTGGCAGAGAATTCCAGAGACCCGCCACTCTCTGTGTAAAGAATGTTTTCCTCATCTCGGTCCTAAAGGAATTCCCCCTTATCCTTAGACTGTGACCCCTTGTCCTGGCCCTCCCCCAACATCGGGAACAATCTTCCTGCATCTAGCCTGTCCAACCCCTTAAGAATTTTGTTAAAGCAGGAACTGCAGATGCTGGAGAATCGAGGGTTACACAAAAAGCTGGAGAATCTCAGCGGGTGCAGCAGCATCATCTAAGGAGCGAAGGAGATAGGCGACATTTCGGGTCGAGACCCTTCTTCAGACCTTAAGAATTTTGCAAGTTTCTATAAGATCCCCCCCTCAATCTCCTAAATTCCAGCGAGTACAAGCCGAGTCTATCCAGTCTTTCCTCATATGGAAGTCCCGACATCCCAGGACTTCCCATTAAAATGATGAAAGGGATGGACAGAGTTGACAGCTGAGTGGCGAGTCTGTGGGATTCCCTGCCCCAGGTTCTGTGGATGCACGTTCAAGAGAGAGCCAGATCGGGCTCTTAAAGACAGCGGAGTCAGGGGATATGGGGTGGGGGGGAGGGGGGGGGAAGCACGGGGGGGTAGAGCTGAGCGGCACTCTTTGTCCCTGGGAATTGCACCCCGCCCCCCCCAGCTATCTTGACCCTGCCCACGGTAGATTATTTAAAGGGCTCCGTCTGCTCCAGACACCCTCCCTGAAGAGTCGGTCCCTGGAGACTGATGGCCGGACAGCTGAGGGGTGCGGAGGGGGGCCGGGACAAGAGGGACATCAGACCCGTGTGCGAGGAACATCAGGAGGAGGTGAAGCTCTTCTGCGAGACGGAGAGGAGGATGATTTGCGTGAACTGCCTGGACCGCAGAGACGAGAGGAGTCACACCGCCCACAACTTCATGCTGATCAACGAGGCGGCCGACATCTACCGGGTGAGCTGCTGCATTCCCTTTCACATCAACCTGGCTTCTCACTTCAGGGTCCCTGGAGACTTCAGGAAGCAAGTTGCAGATGCTGGGGGGGCCAGGCAAGGCGGAGAAACTACAACGCTGGAGAAACTCAGCGGGCGAGGCAAGCATCTGTGGGGAGGACGAGATGGGCGAAGAGAAAGCAGACTTGCCAGAGGGAATAGACTGTAGGTCTAGTCAAGCCTTGCAGCCCAGCACCGCCAGTCACTGTGATCATGGCTGATCATCCCCAATCAGTTCCCCGTTCCTGCCTTCTCCCCATATCCCCTGGTTCAACAGACAACAGACAATAGGTGCAGGAGTAGAGGCCATTCAGCCCTTCGAGCCTGCACCGCCATTCAATGTGATCATGGCTGATCATCCAACTCAGTATCCCGTTCCTGCCTTCTCCCCATATCCCCTGGTTCAACAGACAACAGACAATAGGTGCAGGAGTAGGCCATTCGGCCCTTCGAGCCTGCACCGCCATTCAATATGATCATGGCTGATCATCCAACTCAGTATCCCGTACCTGCCTTCTCTCCATACCCTCTGATCCCTTTAGCCACAAGGGCCACATCTAACGCCCTCTTAAATATAGCCAATGAACTGGCCTCAACTACCCTCTGTGGCAGAGAGTTCCAGAGACCCACCACTCTCTGTGTGAAAAACTTCCTTCTCATCTCGGTCCTAAAGGATTTCCCCCTTATCCTTAAGCTGTGACCCCTTGTCCTGGACCTCCCCAACATCGGGAACAATCTTCCTGCATCTAGCCTGTCCAACCCCTTAAGAATCTTGTAAGTTTCTATAAGATCCCCTCTCAATCTCCTAAATTCTAGAGAGTATAAACCGAGTCTATGCAGTCTTTGTTCATAAGACAGTCCTGACATCCCAGGAATCAGTCTGGAATCAGAAACCAGACTTGCCAGACGGAATAGACTGTAGGTCTAGTCAAGCCTTCCAGCCCAGCACCGCCATTCACTGTGATCACGGCTGATCATCCCCAATCAGTACCCCGTTCCTGCCTTCTCCCCATATCCCCTGATTCAATAGACAACAGACAATAGATGCACGAGTAGAGGCCATTCAGCCCTTCCGAGCCAGCACCACCATTCAATGTGATCATAGGCAATAGGTGCAGGAGTAGAGGCCATTCAGCCCTTCGAGCGTGCACCGCCATTCAATGTGATCACGGCTGATCATCCCCAATCAGTTCCCCGTTCCTGCCTTCTCCCCATATATCCTGACTCCATTGACAACAGATAATAGGTGCAGGAGGAGGCCATTCAGTCTTTCCAAGAGAGCACCACCATTCACTGTGATCATAGACAATAGGTGCAGAAGGAGGCCATTCGGCCCTTCCGAGCCAGCACCGCCATTCAATGTGATCATGGCTGATCATCCCCAATCAGTACCCCATTCCTGCCTTCTCCCCATATCCCCTGACCCCGCTATCTTTAAGAGCCCTATCTAGCTCTCTCTTGAAAGTATCCAGAGAACCGGCCTCCACCGCCCTCTGAGGCAGAGAATTCCACAGACTCACAACTCTCTGTGAGAAAAAGTGTTTCCTCGTCTCCGTTCTAAATGGCCGACCCCTTATTCTTAAACTGTGTGTGTGTGGCCCCTGGTTCTGGAGATTTGGGATGATGAGCCATGATCACATTGAATGTCGGTGCTGGCTCAGAGGGGCAGAATGGCCTACCCCAGCACCTGTTGTCTATGATCACAGTGAATGGCGGTGCTGGCTCGGAAGGGCCGAATGGCCTACTCCTGCACCTATTGTCTGTTGTCCATTGAACCAGGGGATATGGGGAGAAGGCAGGAACGGGGTACTGATTGGGGATGATCAGCCGTGATCACATTGAATGGCGGTGCTGGCTGGAAGGGCCGAATGGCCTCCTCCTGTGTCTATTGTCTATTGTCTATTGTACAATCAGAACCCTTTCTTCAGACTCTTAAACCAAATTGTATAACATGGTTTTTAAATTGTGTTTATACGTTTAAATATTATATACCAATGGGGTGGCAATATTAATTTCATGGGAATCATTTTGTTGGCCTCCACAGAGGGCAGTGGAGGCCAAATCCTGTGGATGCCAATTCATAACAAGAGGATTTCAGTACAGGAGTAAAGAGGTCCTTCTGCAGCTGTACAGGGCTCTGGTGAGGCCACACCTGGAGTATTGTGTACAGTTTTGGTCTCCTAATTTGAGGAAGGACATTCTTGCTATTGAGGGAGCCCAGCGTAGGTTCACCAGATCGATCCCTGGGATGGCGGGACTGTCATATGTGGAAAGATTGAAAAGACTAGGCTTGTATTCACTGGAGTTTAGAAGGATGAGGGGGGGGGGATCTTATAGAAACATATACAATTATAAAAGGACTGGACAAGCTAGATGCAGGAAAAATGTTCCCAATGTTGGGCGAGTCCAGAACCAGGGGCCACACACAGTCTTAGAATAAAGGGGAGGTCATTTAAGACTGAGGTGAGAAAATACTTCTTCACCCAGAGAGTTGTGAATCTGTGGAATTCCCTGCCACAGAGGGCAGTGGAGGCCAAGTCACTGGATGGATTTAAGAGAGAGTTAGATAGAGCTCTAGGGGCTGGTGGAGTCAAGGGATATGGGGAGAAGGCAGGCACGGGTTATTGATTGGGGACGATCAGCCATGATCATATTGAATGGCGGTGCAGGCTCGAAGGGCCGAAGGGCCGAATGGCCTCCTCCTGCACCTGTTGTCTATGTTTCTATGTATGCGGTACAGGATACTGAGTTGGATGATCAGCCATGATCACAGTGAATGGCGGTGCAGGCTCGAAGGGCCGAATGGCCTCCTCCTGCCCCTGTTGTCTATGTTTCTATGTTATCTATATTATACTGCATCAGTCAGTGGTGTAATTTTGCATTGTGATCTGACTGGATGGTGTGTGGGACTAGGGGGGTGGGGGGGTGAGATTTGGAATGGAGGGGGAGGGGAGAGTATATGGTAGCGTTTCCAATATGGGGCCAGCATAGGGCCGAAGGGCCGAATGGCCGCCGTCCTCGCTGCATCCGTTGTATCATCCAAATTGTCATTTCTCCTTTCCATCGTCCAATGGGTTCCCGCCTCCTCGCTGTGAAACCCAGGAGAAGATAAACACCATCATCTACTCGCTGGAGCAAAAGAAGACCTCGTTTCGAGATATTGAACTCAAACAGCAAGAAAGCATTTCGGAAATTAAGGTAAATCCCCCGTGGGGTGTGGCCGCCTTCGACGGCATTTCCTGTAAACATAGAAACACAGAAACATGGACAACAGGTGCAGGAGGAGGCCGTTCGGCCCTTCGATCCAGCACCGCCATTCATTGTGATCATCCCCAATCAGTACCCCGTGCCTGCCTTCTCCCCGTATCCCCTGACTCCACTAGCCCCTAGAGCTCTATCTAAAGGGCCTGTCCCACCAGCATGCAACTCTAGGCGATCGAACTAAAAGCGGGGGCCGCGCGGAGGTCGGGTGATCCCCCCGGTCCAGGGCCGTTCCCACCGGCATGCGCCTGCATGCGGCAAGCGCGACCAAACCGGCAGCGATGGCCGCGCGGAGGTCGGGTGAGTGGCGCAACGCGGCGCAAAGTGAGGCGAACTTGGAGCGAAGTCTGAAAGGTAAGTTCTCCAGGACAGAGAGGGGCACACAGAGAGGGGCACAGAGGCACACACACACACAGAGAGGGCCACGGAGGCACACACAGAGAGGGCCACGGAGGCACACACAGAGAGGGCCACAGAGGCACACACAGAGAGGGTCACAGAGGCACCTACAGAGAGGGTCACGGAGGCACACACAGAGAGGGTCATGGAGGCACACACAGAGAGGGCCACAGAGGCACACACAGAGAGGGTCACGGAGGCACACACAGAGAGGGTCACGGAGGCACACACAGAGAGGGCCACAGAGGCACACAGAGAGGGCCACGGAGGCACACACACAGAGAGGGTCACGGAGGCACACACAGAGAGGGTCACGGAGGCACCTACAGAGAGGGTCACGGAGGCACACACAGAGAGGGTCACGGAGGCACACACAGAGAGGGCCACAGAGGCACACACAGAGAGGGCCACAGAGGCACACACAGAGAGGGTCACGGAGGCACACACACACACAGAGAGGGTCACGGAGGCACACACAGAGAGGGCCACAGAGGCACACACAGAGAGGGTCACGGAGGCACACACAGAGAGGGTCACGGAGGCACACACAGAGAGGGTCACGGAGGCACACACAGAGAGGGTCACGGAGGCACACACAGAGAGGGTCACGGAGGCACGATGTCGGGGCGGTGTGTAAACGTCGCGGCGACTGCGAGCCGACAAGCCGTTGCCGCGCGGGATTTTTGATCACAGTCGGTTTTTCGGAGCCCCGCGCGATGTCGGGACGAACTCCGCACAATTCCGCGCGGCTCCGGCGATCGAAGTGGGACCGGCCCCGCGACGCCGGACGGCTCAAGCGACCACGTTAGGCCGCGCTCATCGCATAGAGTTGCATGCTGGTGGGACGAGGAGGCCCTTCACTCTCTCTCAGATCCATCCAGTGACTTGGCCTCCACTGCCCTCTGTGGCAGGGAATTCCACACATTCACAACTCTCTGGGTGGAAACGTCTTTTCTCACCTCAGTCTTAAATGGCCTCCCCTTTATTCTAAGACTGTGTGCGGCCCCTGGTTCTGGACTCGCCCAACATTGGGGACATTTTTCACAGACTCCACAGAACCACCACTCTCTGGGTGAAAAAGTGTTTCCTCATCTCCAGTCTAAATGGCTTACCCCTTATTCTTAAACTGTGCGGCCCCTGGTTCTGGACTCGCCCAACATTGGGAACATGTTTCCTGCATCTAGCTTGTCCAGTCCTTTTATAATTTTATAATTTTATAATCCTAATCTGAGGAAAGACATTCTTGCCAGAGAGGGGGTACAGAGAAGGTTGACCAGACTGGTTCCTACGATGGCAGGACTTCCATATGAAGAAAGACTGGATAGACTCGGCTTGTACGCGCTGGAATTTAGAAGACTGAGGGGGACAGACAGAGAGAGAGACAGAGAGAGAGACAGAGAGAGACAGAGAGAGAGACAGACAGAGAGACAGACAGAGAGAGACAGACGGAGAGAGAGAGAGAGAGACAGACAGAGAGAGACAGACGGAGAGAGAGAGAGAGAGACAGAGACAGACAGACTGAGGGG
>CAUPSL010000251.1:42500-57943 GCA_963514005.1 Raja brachyura
CCCCTCCATTCCCTTCCCGTCCATATACCTATCCACTTTACTTTTAAATGTTAAAATCGATCCTGCCGCCACCACTTCTGCTGGAAGATCATTCCACACAGCCACCACTCTCTGAGTAAAGAAGTTCCCCCTCATGTTACCCCTAAACTTCTGTCCCTTAATTCTCATGTCATGCCCTCTTGTTTGAATCTTCCCTACCCTCAATGGGAAAAGCTTATCCACGTCAACTCTGTCTATCCCTTTCATCATTTTAAAGACCTCAATCAAGTCCCCCCTTAACCTTCTGCACTCCAAAGAATAAAGACCTAACTTGTTCAACCTTTCTCTGTAACTTAGTTGCTGGAACCCAGGCAACATTCTAGTAAATCTCCTCTGCACTCTCTCTATTTTGTTGACATCCTTCCTATAATTAGGCGACCAAAATTGTACACCAAACTCCAGAATTGGTCTCACCAATGCCTTGTACAATTTTAACATTACTTCCCTACTCCTATATTCAATGCTCTGATTTATAAAGGCCAGCACACCAAAAGCTTTCTTTACCACCCTATCTACATGCGATTCCACCTTCAGGGAACTATGCACAGTTATTCCTAGATCCCTCTGTTCCACAGCATTCCTCAATTCCCTACCATTTACCATGTACGTCCTATTTTGACTTGTCCTGCCAAGATGTAGCACCTCACACTTATCAGCATTAAACTCCATCTGCCATCTTTCAGCCCACTCTTCCAAATGGCCCAAATCTCTCTGTAGACTTTGAAAATCGACTTCATTATCCACAGCACCCCCTATCTTAGTATCATCTGCATACTTACTTATCCAATTTTCCACCCCATCATCTAGATCATTGATGTACATGACAAACAACAGTGGACCCAACACAGATCCCTGAGGCACCCCACTGGTCACCGGCTTCCAACCTGACAAACAGCCATCCACCATTACTCTCTGGCATCTCCCATTCAGCCACTGTTGAATCCATCTTGCTACTCCGCCATTAACACCCAAAGATTGAACCTTCTTAACCAACCTTCCATGGGGAACCTTGTCAAAGGCCTTACTGAAATCCATATAGACAACATCCACTGCTTTACCCTCATCAATTTCCCTAGTAACCTCTTCAAAAAATTCAAGAAGGTTTGTCAAACATGACCTTCCAGGCACAAACCCATGTTGACTGTTCTTGATCAGACCCTGTTTATCCAGATGCTTATATATATTATCTCTAAGTATCCTTTCCATTAATTTGCCCACCACTGATGTCAAACTAACAGGTCTATAATTGCTAGGTTTATTCTTTGAACCCTTTTTAAACAATGGAACAACATGCGCAGTGCGCCAATCCTCCGGCACTATTCCCGTTTCTAATTCTCGTTTCTAATCTGAAAAATCTGTCATAGCCCCGGCTATTTCTACACTAACTTCCCTCAATGTCTTAGGGAATATCCTGTCAGGACCTGGAGACTTATCCACTTTTATATTTTTCAAAAGTGTCAGTACTTATTCTAAGACTGTGGCCCCTGGTTCTGGACTCGCACAACATTGGGAACATTTTTCCTGCATCTAGCTTGTCCAGTCCTTTTATAATTTTATATGTTTCTATAAGATCCGCCCCCTCATCCTTCTAAACTCCAGTGAATACAAGCCTAGTCTTTTCAATCTTTCCTCATATGACAGTCCCGCCATCCCAGGGATCAATCTCGTCAACCTACGCTGCACTGCCTCAATCACAAGGATGTCCTTCCTCAAATTAGGAGACCAAAACTGTACACAATACTCCAGATCTGGTCTCACCAGAGCCCTGTACAACTGCAGAAGAACCTCTTTACTCCTGTACTGAAATCCTCTTGTTATGAAGGCCAACATTCCATGAGCTTTCTTCACTGCCTGCTGTACCTGCACGCCAACTTTCAGTGACTGGTGTACAAGGACACCCAGGTCTCGCTGTACCTCCCCCTTACCTAACCTAAGCCCATTGAGATAATAATCTGCCCCCTTGTTTTGGCCGCCAAAGTGGATAACCTCACATGTATCTATATTATACTGCATCTGCCACGCATCTGCCCACTCACTCAACCTGTCCAGGTCACCCTGCAACCTCCTAATCTTTAAGAGCCCTATCTAGCTCTCTCTTGAAAGCATCCAGAGAACCGGCCTCCACCGCCCTCTGAGGCAGAGAATTCCACAGACTCACCACTCTCTGGGTGAAAAAGTGTTTCCTCGTCTCCGTTCTAAGTGGTTTACCCCTTATTCTTAAACTCTGGCCCCTGGTTCTGGACTCCCCCAACATCGGGAACATGTTTCCTGCCTCTAGCGTGTCCAAGCCCTTAACAATCTTATATGTTTCAATGAGATCCCCTCTCATGCTTCTAAACTCCAGAGTGTACAAGCCCAGCCGCTCCATTCTCTCAGCGTATGACAGTCCCGCCATCCCGGGAATTAACCTGGTGAACCTACGCTGGGCTCCCTCAATAGCAAGAATGTCCATTAATTTGCCCACCACTGACGTCAAACTAACCGGTCTATAATTGCTAGGTTTATTCTTTGAACCCTTTTTAAACAATGGAACAACATGCGCAGTGCGCCAATCCTCCGGCACTATTCCCGTTTCTAATGACATCTGAAATATTTCTGTCATAGCCCCTGCTATTTCTACACTCACTTCCCTCAATGTCCTAGGGAATATCCTGTCAGGACCTGGAGACTTATCCACTTTTATATTTTTCAAAAGTGTCAGTGCTCCCTCCTCTTTGAATCTCACAGTTTCCATAGCTACTCTACTTGGATTGTTGATATGGATAGAAAATTGGTCGGCAGACCGGAAGCAAAGAGTAGGAGTGAACGGGTCCTTTTCAGAACGGCAGGCAGTGGCGAGTGGAGTGCCGCGAGGCTCGGTGTTGGGGCCGCAACTGTTTACCGTATATATTAATGATTTGGAAGAGGGAATTAGGAGCAACACTAGCAAGTTTGTGGCTGACACAAAGCTGGGTGGCGGTGTGAACTGTGACGAGGATGTCAGGAGGTTGCAGGGTGACCTGGACAGGTTGAGTGAGTGGGCAGATGTGTGGCAGATGCAGTATAATATAGATACATGTGAGGTTATCCACTTTGGCGCCAAAAAGAAGGGGGCAGATTATTATCTCAATGGGGTTAGGTTATGTAAACTGTCCCTGAATCTGGAGGTGTGCGTTTCACACTTCTAACCCTTTTGCCTGATAGGAGAGGGGAGAAGAGGGAGTGGCCGCCAAATCTACGCCGCCATTCAATCATGGCTGATCTATCTTCCCCACTCAATAGACAACAGACAACAGGTGCAGGAGGAGGCCATTCAGCCCTTCCAGCCAGCACCGCCATTCAATGTGATCATGGCTGATCATCCCCAATCAGTTCCCCGTTCCTGCCTTCTCCCCATATCCCCTGACTCCGCTGTCTTTAAGAGCCCTATCCAGCTCTCCCTTGAAAGCATCCAGAGAACCGGCCTCCACCGCCCTCTGAGGCAGAGAATTCCACAGACTCACCACTCTCTGTGAGAAAAAGTGTTTCCTCGTCTCCGTTCTGAATGGCCGACCCCTTATTCTTAAACTGTGCCTACACAACAGGCTGGAGAAACTCAGCGGGTGCAGCAGCATCTAAGGAGCGAAGGGGATAGGCGACGTTTCGGGTCGAGACCCAGGCCCCTGGTTCTGGACTCCCCCAACATCGGGAACATGTTTCCTGCCTCTAGCGTGTCCAAACCCTTAACAATCTTATATGTTTCAATAAGATCCCCTCTCATCCTTCTAAACTCCAGAGTGTACAAGCCCAGCTGCTTCATTCTCTCAGCGTATGACAGTCCCGCCATCCCGGGAATTAACCTGGTGAACCTACGCTGGGCTCCCTCAATAGCAAGAATGTCCTTCCTCAAATTAGGGGACCAAAACTGCACACAATACTCCAGGTGTGGTCTCACTAGGGCCCTGTACAACTGCAGAAGGACCTCTTTGCTCCTGTACTCAACTCCTCTTGTTATGAAGGCCAACAGGCCAAAACTGCACACAATGCTCCAGGTGTGGTCTCACTAGGGCCCTGTACAACTGCAGAAGGACCTCTTTGCTCCTATACTCAACTCCTCTTGTTATAAAGGCCAACAGGCCAAAACTGCACACAATACTCCAGGTGTGGTCTCACTAGGGCCCTGTACAACTGCAGAAGGACCTCTTTGCTCCTATACTCAACTCCTCTTGTTATAAAGGCCAACATGCCATTGGCTTTCTTCACTGCCTGCTGTACCTGCATGCTTACTTTCATAGACTGATGAACAAGGACCCCCAGATCCCGTTGTACTTCCCCTTTTCCCAACTTGACGCCATTTAGATAGTAATCTGCCTTCCTGTTTTTGCTACCAAAGTGGATAACCTCACATTAATCCGCATTAAACTGCATCTGCCACGCATCTGCCCACTCCCCCAACCTGTCCAAGTCACCCTGCATCCTCATAGCATCCTCCTCACAGTCCACACTGCCCCCCAGCTTTGTGTCGTCTGCAAATCTGCGAGTGTTGCTTTGAATCCCTTCATCCAGATCATTGTACCCCAAAGGCTCACAACCATGTTTGTCTTTTATTTCTTTCAGGAAAATACAACTGAGGAGCTGAGGTACGTGATTTTCTCCAAAAAGTAAGTCAGTAAGTTCATTGGCCAAGTATTCACATACAAGGAATCTGCCTTGGTGCTCCGCCCGCAAGTAACAACATGACACACAGCGACAGTTACGAATGACTCAGAATACACTAAACATTAATAATAATAAGACATGAATGATAAAACACCGTTGACCAAGCACGTGAACCAACAAAATACCAGATCAAAGGGAGGCTACAGATCGTTGGCTGTTGAGTAGAGCAACTACCCGTGGATTAAAACTGTTGTTATGTCTGGCGGCTGTGGCGGCTTTGACCGTCCGGAGTCGCCTTCCAGAGGGAAGTGATTCAAAGAGTTTGTGGCCAGGGTGAGAGGGGTCAGGGATGATCTTGCCCGCTGGCTTCCTGGCCCTCGCAGCGTACAGTTCGTCAATGGGGGGGGGGGAAGGTTGCAGCCAATAACCATCTCAGCCGATCGGACGATTCGCTGCAGCCTCCGGGTGTCGTGCTTGGTGGCCGAGCCAAACCAGACCGTGATGGAGAAGGTGAGGACAGACTCTACGATGGCCGTGTAGAATTGGACCATGTGGCAGATTGTGCTTCCTCCGCTGCCGCAGGAAGTGCATCCTCTGTTGGGCCGTTTTGACTGTGGAGTGGATGGTGGCCCCCCCACTTAAGGTCCTTGGAGATGATGGTTCTGATGTGACTGTGGTGTTGTTGATGGTGAGTGGGGTGGGGTGAGGGGAGGGGGAGCTCTCCTAAAGTCTACAACCATTGCCACTGTCTGAAGAGCGTTGAGCTCCAGGTTGTTGCTACCCTCGACAGACTGAGGTGCTTCTGTTGTTCCCTCCAGGGGGGCCAGTTGTGTGTTCCTCATCCCTGCTATCGACCCTGCGATAGATTTGAGGGGTTGTACCCAGGCACGTGCCGTGAGTAATTACTCAGGGTAGGCACTCAGTCCGCTTTAAACAAAAATCAAACCGCGCATGCGAAGATTGCTCTCTCCGTTAAATAAATTAAAAGACAGTGACATTTCAATTTGCCCTTCCTAGGCTTCCTAGTCCTAGACCAATTGGGGAACAGTTCCTTTCACAGCGTGTGGAGAGTCTGTGCCAGGGGTAAAGTCGTGGGGAGGGCACGAGTGTTGAGAAGGAGGGTGTCGGGGACACTGCCAGTAACTCACTCACTCACCGCTGCCGCAGCTCTCCGGGCGCGAAGCCACGCACTGTAGCTGGGGATAGAAGCAGCTCGGGGAGCTGCGAGCGGCCGCCGGGACCCGACAGCAGAACCGGCCGCCCCTTGAGCACCTTCTGCCGGCCCGCTCACCTTTGGTGTCCAGAGTGTACAAGCCCAGCCGCTCCATTCTCTCAGCGTATGACAGTCTCGCCATCCCGGGAATTAACCCGGTGAACCTACGCTGCACTCCCTCAATAGCAAGAATGTCCTTCCTCAAATTAGGGGACCAAAACTGCACTCAAAACTCCAGGTGTGGTCTCACTAGGGCCCTGTACAACTGTAGAAGGACCTCTTTGCTCCTATACTCAACTCCTCTTGTTATGAAGGCCAACAGGCCAAAACTGCACACAATACTCCAGGTGTGGTCTCACTAGGGCCCTGTACAACTGCAGAAGGACCTCTTTGCTCCTGTACTCAACTCCTCTTGTTATGAAGGCCAACAGGGCAAAACTGCACACAATACTCCAGGTGTGGTCTCACTAGGGCCCTGTACAACTGCAGAAGGACCTCTTTGCTCCTATACTCAACTCCTCTTGTTATGAAGGCCAACAGGCCAAAACTGCACACAATACTCCAGGTGTGGTCTCACTGGGGCCCTGTACAACTGCAGAAGGACCTCTTTGCTCCTATTAACTCTATCCTACACACACACTGGGGACAATTTACATCCATACCAAGCCAATTATCCTACAAACCCGTACGTCTTTGGAACGTGGGAGGGAACCGGGGAACCCGGCGAAAACCCACGCAGGTCACGGGGAGAACGTGCAAATTCTGTACAGACAGCGCCCGTAGTCGGGATGGAACCCGGGCCTCTGGCGCCCCGGAATGTTCTAAATCCAGGGGCGACATCTGGGTGTGGTGCGCCCTGTCACAAGCTGACACCACTTCACACCAATGACAGTGATGTGGAGGTGGTCAGTAGCACTAAGTCCCTGGGGGGTGCAGATCACTAACAGTCTGACCCGGTCGAATAACATCTCATCAACAGTTAAGAGAGCGCGGCGGCGGTTGCACTTTCTGCGCCGGATGAGAAGAGCTCACCTCCCCCATCCCGTCCTCACCACTTTCTACAGGGGCACCATAGAGAGTATTCTGACCAGCTGTATCTCTGTCTGGTTTGGGGACTGTAGAGCCTCCGACTGGAAGTCCGTGCAGAGAGTGGTGAGGGCAGCGGAAAAAATCATCGGGACCTCTCTCCACTCAATCGGGGATATTGCGACCAAACGCTGCGTGTCTAAGGCCAGCAGTATTATAAAAGACCCCACACATCGATCTCCATCACGGACTGTTCACTCTGCTGCCCTCGGGCAAAAGATATCGCAGCATAAGGAGCAGAACATCAAGGTTCTGCAACAGCTTCTTCCCACGAGCCGTCAGACTCCTGAATGCCATGTAATGGGCTGCCACCGTCGTCCATGTATCCTTTTATCCATGCCTATCCTCCTGTTAATTTATCGTGTTGCACAGGGAGCCAAATGCAACGGGATTTCGTTTGGAAATGCACAAATGAAAAGATGTCCGAGTCGCTCAGTTTTATTCACAGATCTATTGGTTCACTTCCAGACCCAATCACCGTCTCTAACTTTGCATGGATACGAAAGGGATGGGGGCCAAACGCTGGCAGGCGGGACCAGTGTAGATGGGGCAGCATGGGCAGGTTGGGCCGAAGGAAGGGCCTGTTTCCACACTGTATCACTCTGTGACTAGTGTAGATGGGGCATGTTGGCCGGTGTGGGCAAGTTGGGCTGAAGGAAGGGCCTGTTTCCACACTGGATCACTCTGTGACTAGTGTAGATGGGGCATGTTGGCCGGTGTGGGCAAGTTGGGCTGAAGGAAGGGCCTGTTTCCACACTGGGTCACTCTGTGACTAGTGTAGATGGGGCATGTTGGCCGGTGTGGGCAAGTTGGGCTGAAGGAAGGGCCTGTTTCCACACTGGATCACTCTGTGACTAGTGTAGATGGGGCATGTTGGCCGGTGTGGGCAAGTTGGGCTGAAGGAAGGGCCTGTTTCCACACTGTATCACTCTGTGACTAGTGTAGATGGGGCATGTTGGCCGGTGTGGGCAAGTTGGGCCGAAGGAAGGGCCTGTTTCCACACTGTATCACTCTGTGACTAGTGTAGATGCGGCATGTTGGCCGGTGTGGGCAAGTTGGGCTGAAGGGCCTGTTTCCACACTGGATCACTCTGTGACTAGTGTAGAAGGGGCATTGATTCCTGGGATGTCAGGACTGTCTTATGAACAAAGACTGCATAGACTCGGTTTATACTCTCTAGAATTTAGGAGATTGAGAGGGGATCTTATAGAAACTTACAAAATTCTTAAGGGGTTGGACAGGCTAGATGCAGGAAGATTGTTCCCGATGTTGGGGAGGTCCAGGACAAGGGGTCACAGCTTAAGGATAAGGGGGAAATCCTTTAGGACCGAGATGAGAAGGAATTTTTTCACACAGAGAGTGGTGAGTCTCTGGAACTCTCTGCCACAGAGGGCAGTTGAGGCCAGTTCATTGGCTATATTTAAGAGGGCGTTAGATGTGGCCCTTGTGGCTAAAGGGATCAGGGGGTATGGAGAGAAGGCAGGTACGGGATACTCAGTTGGATGATCAGCCATGATCACATTGAATGGCGGTGCAGGCTCGAAGGGCCGAATGGCCTACTCCTGCACCTATTGTCTATGTTTCTATGTTTCTATTTGGTGGTCGGTGAGGGCAAGTTGGGCTGAAGGAAGGGCCTGTTTCCACACTGTATCACTCTGTGACTAGTGTAGATGGGACATGTTGGCCGGTGTGGGCAAGTTGGGTTGAAGGAAGGGCCTGTGTCCACACTGTATCACTCTGTGACTAGTGTAGATGGGGCATGTTGGCCGGTGTGGGCAAGTTGGGCTGAAGGAAGGGCCTGTGTCCACACTGTATCACTCTGTGACTAGTGTAGATGGGGCATGTTGGCCGGTGTGGGCAAGTTGGGTTGAAGGAAGGGCCTGTTTCCACACTGTATCACTCTGTGACTAGTGTAGATGGGGCATGTTGGCCGGTGTGGGCAAGTTGGGCCGCAGGAAGGGCCTGTTTCCACACTGTATCACTCTGTGACTAGTGTAGATGGGGCATGTTGGCCGGTGTGGGCAAGTTGGGCCGAAGGAAGGGCCTGTTTCCACAATGTATCACTCTGTGACTAGTGTAGATGGGGCATGTTGGCCGGTGTGGGCAAGTTGGGCCGCAGGAAGGGCCTGTCTCCGCACTGTATCACTCTGTGACTCTCTGTCGGACATCGCAAACGTTATCGAGCTTGAGGTGACGTATGCCGTTTTTTCTGTTAACTCTCTCATCTTCCAGTGACGAGGAATACCACCCCAAGATAGCGGAGGGCAGTCTGACGCTGGGAGCCTATCAAGGGCCCACTCAGTATCGAGTGTGGAGGCATGTCATTGACTTCATTAATCCCAGTAAGTACATACAAGGAACTGCAGGTGCTGGGAGACAAAGTAGACACAAGGTAGGGTGGAGGAACTCAGCGGGTCAGCTGGCATATATGTCTGAGGAAGGGCCTCCGCCCGAAACATCACCCCTTCAATAGACAATACACAATAGGTGCAGGAGGAGGCCATTCGGCCCTTCCAGCCAGCACCGCCATTCAATGTGATCATGGCTGATCATCCCCAATCAGTACCCCGTTCCTGCCTTCTCCCCATATCCCCTGACTCCGCTATCTTTAAGAGCCCTATCTAGCTCTCTCTTGAACGTATCCAGAGAACCGGCCTCCACCGCCCTCTGAGGCAGAGAATTCCACAGACTCACAACTCTCTGTGAGAAAAAGTGTTTCCTCGTCTCCGTTCTGAATGGCCGACCCCTTATTCTTAAACTGTGCCTACACAACAGGCTGGAGGAACTCAGCGGGTGCAGCAGCATCTAAGGAGCGAAGGAGATAGGCGACGTTTCGGGTCGAGACCCAGGCCCCTGGTTCCGGACTCCCCCAACATCGGGAACATGTTTCCTGCCTCTAGCGTGTCCAAGCCCTTAACAATCTTATATGTTTCAATGAGATCCCCTCTCATCCTTCTAAACTCTAGAGTGTACAAGCCCAGCCCATTCTCTCAGCGTATGACAGTCCCGCCATCCCGGGAATTAACCTGGTGAACCTACGCTGGGCTCCCTCAATAGCAAGGATGTCCTTCCTCAAATTAGGGGACCAGAACTGTACACAATACCTTTGTCTTTCTATCTCTGTCCCACTGCGTCCCATTTTAAGAAGGGTCTCGACCCGAAACGTCACCCATTCCTTCTCTCCACAGACGCTGCCTGACCCGCTGAGTTACTCCAGCACTCTGTGGAACGTCACCTATCCATGTTCCCCACAGATGCTGCCTGACCCGCTGAGTTACTCCAGCACTCTGTGAAACGTCACCTATCCATGTTCTCCACAGATGCTGCCTGACCCACTGAGTTACTCCAGCACTCTGTGGAACGTCACCTATCCATGTTCTCCACAGACGCTGCCTGACCCGCTGAGTTACTCCAGCACTCTGTGGAACGTCACCTATCCATGTTCTCCACAGATGCTGCCTGACCCGCTGAGTTACTCCAGCACTCTGTGAAACGTCACCTATCCATGTTCTCCACAGACGCTGCCTGACCCGCTGAGTTACTCCAGCACTCTGTGGAACGTCACCTATCCATGTTCCCCACAGATGCTGCCTGACCCGCTGAGTTACTCCAGCACTCTGTGAAACGTCACCTATCCGTGTTCTCCACAGACGCTGCCTGACCCGCTGAGTTACTCCAGCACTCTGTGAAACGTCACCTATCCATGTTCCCCACAGACGCTGCCCGACCCACTTGCATCTGTGGTGCAAGTGGATTGGTGACATTTTGGGTTGGGACCCTTCTTCAACCTGATTGTGGGGGTGGGGGTGGTTGTTGGGGGGAGAAACTGGAAGAGAAGGGGGGGGGGAAGGGGGTGCAGGACAAACTCTGGTGAGTGAAAGGTGGACAAAATGTGTAAGAAAAAACTGCAGATGCTGGTAAAATCGAAGGCGGACTCAAAATGCTGGAGTAACTCAGCGGGACGGGCAGCGCCTCTGGAGAGAAGGAATGGGCGACGTTTCGGGTCGAGACTGATGTCGGGGGAGCGGGCGGGACAGAGATAGAATGTAGTCGGGGACAGGAAGACTGGTGGGAAAACTGGGAATGGGGAGAGAGGGAATGCCTGGGCTATCTGAAGTTGGAGCAGTCAATGTTCGTACCGCTGGGGTGTGGACTACCCAAGCAAAATATGAGGGGCTGCTCCTCCAATTTGCGGTGGGCCTCACTCTGGCCGTGGAGGAGGCCCGGGACTGAAACCGGGTCGGATTGGGATTGGGAATGGGAGGGGGAGTGGAAGTGCTGAGCCACCGGGAGATCAGGTTGGTTATTGCGGACCGAGCGGAGGTGTTGGGAGAAGCGATCGCCCAGCCTCCGCTTGGTCTCACCGATATAGATCAGCTGGCATCTAGAGCAGCGGATGCAGTAGATGAGGCTGGAGGAGGTGCAGGGGAACCTCTGCCTCACCTGGAAAGACTGATTGGGTCCTTGGATGGAGTCGGGGCGGGAGGCAAAGCGACAAGTGTGGCATCTCCTGCGGTTGCAAGGGAAAGTGCCCGGGGAGGGGGTGGTGCGGGAGGGAAGGGACGAATTGACCAGGGAGTTACGGAGGGAACGGTCTCTGCGGAAAGTCAGACGGGGAGGAGATGGGAAGATGTGGCCAGTGGTGGGATCCCGTTGGAGGTGGGAAAATGTCGGAGGATTATCTGTTGTACGCGTCTATATGTCAGTTGTATATTTCATAACAAGAGGATTTCAGTACAGGAGCAAAGAGGTTCTTCTGCAGCTGTACAGGGCTCTGGTGAGACCACGTCTGGAGTATGGTGCACAGTTTTGGTCTCCCAATTTGAGGAAGGACATCCTTGTGATCGAGGCAGTGCAGCGTAGGTTCACCAGATCGATCCCTGGGATGGCGGGACTGTCATATGAGGAAAGATTGAAAAGACTAGGCTTGTATTCACTGGCGTTTAGAAGGATGAGGGGGGGGATCTTATAGAAACATATACAATTATAAAGGGGGGGGGGGTTACACAAAATGCTGGAGAAACTCAGCGGGTGCAGCAGCATCTGAGGAGCGAAGGAGATAGGCGACGTTTCGGGTCGAGACCCTTCTTCAGATTTATAAAAGGACTGGACAAGCTAGATGCAGGAAACTCTTACCCAATGTTGGGCGAGTCCGGAACCAGGGGCCGCACACAGTCTTAGAATAAAGGGGAGGCCATTTAAGACTGAGGTGAGGAAAATCTTTTTCACCCAGAGAGTTGTGAATTTGTGGAATTCCCTGCCACAGAGGGCAGTGGAGGCCAAGTCACTGGATGGGTTTAAGAGAGGGTTAGATAGAGCTCTAGGGGCTGGTGGAGCCAAGGGATATGGGGAGAAGGCAGGCACGGGTTATTGAAGGGGATGACCAGCCATGATCACATTGAATGGCGGTGCTGGCTGGAAGGGCCGAATGGCCTCCTCCTGCACCTATTGTCCATGTTTCTATGAGATTGTGTGTGTGTTATAAATGAGTATTTTTCTTTCCTAGACTGCAGGCCGCCAATGAAAGGATATCCCGAGTGATTCACAAGAAGACGCTTGGAAAACCACAGCGACATCACGGAGGAAGGAATTGCAGATGCTGGTTTAAACCGGAGATAGACACAGAGTGCTGGAGTAACTCAGCGGCCCAGGCAGCATCTTAGATCAGCTTAGCTTCGAGATACATCTAGGGTTGCCAACTGTCCCATGTTAGCCAGGACGTCCCATATATATTGGGCTAAATTGGTTTAGAAACATAGAAACATAGACAATAGGTGCAGGAGGAGGCCATTCGGCCCTTCGAGCCTGCACCGCCATTCATTCATTCACATGGCTGATCATCCCCAATCAATAACCCGTGCCTGCCTTCTCCCCATATCCCTTGATTCCACCAGCCCCTAGAGCTCTATCTAACTCTCTCTTAAATCCATCCAGTGACTTGGCCTCCACTGCCCTCTGTGGCAGGGAATTCCACAAATTCACAACTCTCTGGGTGGAAAAGATTTTCCTCACCTCAGTCTTAAATGGCCTCCCCTTTATTCTAAGACTGTGTGTGGCCCCTGGTTCTGGACTCGCCCAACATTGGGAACATTTTTCCTGCATCTAGCTTGTCCAGTCCTTTTATAATTGTATATGTTTCTATAAGATCCCCCCCCTCATCCTTCTAAACTCCAGTGAATACTGGTCTCCAAATCTGAGGAAGGACATTATTGCCATAGAGGGAGTGCAGCGAAGGTTCACCAGACTGATTCCTGGGATGTCAGGACTGTCTTATGAACAAAGACTGCATAGACTCGGTTTATACTCTCTAGAATTTAGGAGATTGAGGGGGGGATCTTATAGAAACTTACAAAATTCTTAAGGGGTTGGACAGGCTAGATGCAGGAAGATTGTTCCCGATCTTGGGGAGGTCCAGGACAAGGGGTCACAGCTTAAGGATAAGGGGGAAATCCTTTAGGACCGAGATGAGAAGGACTTTTTTCACACAGAGAGAGTGGTGGGTCTCTGGAACTCTCTGCCACAGAGGGTAGTTGAGACCAGTTCATTGGATATATTTAAGAGGGAGTTAGATGTGGCCCTTGTGGCTAAGGGGATCAGAGGGTATGGAGAGAAGGCAGGTACGGGATACTGAGTTGGATGATCAGCCATGATCCTAGGGGAAAGTAAATGGTCGGCACGGACTGGAAGGGCCGAGAAGGCCTGTTTCCGTGCTGTAATTGTTATATGGTTATATTGAATGGCGGTGCAGGCTCGAAGACCGAATGGCCTACTCCTGCAGCTATTGTCTATGTCTCCAAGTTTCTAATACAAGCCTAGTCTTTTCAATCTTTCCTCATATGACAGTCCCGCCATCCCAGGGATCGATCTGGTGAACCTACGCTGCACTGCCTCAATCACAAGGATGTCCTTCCTCAAATTAGGAGACCAAAACTGTACACCATACTCCAGATGTGGTCTCACCAGAGCCCTGTACAGCTGCAGAAGGACCTCTTTACTCCTGTACTGAAATCCTCTTGTTATGAAGGCCAACATTCCATGAGCTTTCTTCACTGCCTGCTGTACCTGCACGCCAACTTTCAGTGACCGGTGTACAAGGACACCCAGGTCTCGCTGTACCTCCCCCTTACCTAACCTAACCCCATTGAGATAATAATCTGCCCCCTTGTTTTTGCCGCCAAAGTGGAGAACCTCACATTTATCTATATTATACTGCATCTGCCACGCATCTGCCCGCTCACTCAACCTGTCCAGGTCACCCTGCAACCTCCTAATCTTTAAGAGCCCTATCTAGCTCTCCCTTGAAAGCATCCAGAGAACCGGCCTCCACCGCCCTCTGAGGCAGAGAATTCCACAGACTCACCACTCTCTGTGAGAAAAAGTGTTTCCTCGTCTCCGTTCTGAATGGCCGACCCCTTATTCTTAAACTGTGTGTGTGTGGCCCCTGGTTCTGGACTCCCCCAACATCGGGAACATGTTTCCTGCCTCTAGCGTGTCCAAGCCCTTAACAATCTTATATGTTTCAATGAGATCCCCTCTCATCCTTCTAAACTCCAGAGTGTACAAGCCCAGCCGCTCCATTCTCTCAGCATATGACAGTCCCGCCACCCCGGGAATTAACCTGGTGAACCTACGCTGGGCTCCCTCAATAGCAGGAGTGAGGCCCAGTGCAAGTTGGAGGAACAGCTCCTCACATTTCGCTTGTGGCCAAAAATGCTGGAGAGACTCAGCGGGTGAGGCAGCATCTATGGAGCGAAGGATTAGGCGACGTTTCGGGTCGAGACCCTTCCTCAGACTTCGCTCGGGTAGTTTACACCCCAGTGGTATGAACACTGACTTCTCCAATTTCAGGTAGTCCCTGCTTTCTCCCTCCTTCCCCTCCCCTTCCCAGTTCTCCCACAGCCCACTGTCTCCGCCTCTTCCTTTGTCCCCCCCCCCCCCCCCACATCAGCCTGAAGAAGGGTCTCGACCTGCAAGGCCAGCAGCATCATCTAGGACCAGTCTCACCCCCGGTCACTCCCTCTTCCCCGCTCTCCCATTGGGGAAGAGGTACAGGAATGTGAAAACGCACGCCGTACAGATTCAGGGACAGGTTCTGCCCGGCTGTTATCAGACAACTGAACCGTCCCACCAATGAAGGTCGACAAAAATGCTGGAGAAACTCAGCGGGTGAGGCAGCATCTATGGAGCGAAGGAAATAGGTGACCCTTGGGTCTTGACCCAAAGGTTGTACAGGCCCTAGTGAGACCACACCTGGAGTATTGCGTGCAGTTTTGGCCCTGTTGGCCTTCATAACAAGAGGAGTTGAGTATAGGAGCAAAGAGGTCCTTCTGCAGTTGTACAGGCCCTAGTGAGACCACACCTGGAGTATTGCGTGCAGTTTTGGCCCTGTTGGCCTTCATAACAAGAGGAGTTGAGTCTAGGAGCAAAGAGGTCCTTCTGCAGTTGTACAGGGCCCTAGTGAGACCACACCTGGAGTATTGTGTACTAC
>CAUPSL010000252.1:0-94731 GCA_963514005.1 Raja brachyura
CCCCTCTCCCCGCCCGTCCCATCCCCGGGAGGGTGGGAGTTTATCTCAGTTACGAGTCCGGGACAGTTTCATTTTACGACGCGGACACCAAGTCCCATCTCCACACCTTCACTGGGAATAAATTCACGGAGAAACTTTATCCTCTCTTCGGGCCTTCGAAGATAAACCAGTGGCTGAGAATCTGCTCCGGTTCCGCTCCGGGTGTGTAAAAGGGTCGGGTCCCGGGACCGGCGTCAGGAGCGGGGCTCACTCAGCCAGGGGCTGTGGGGCAGAAACCCGGTGGACAACAGGTCGGCGCTGAACGAATGGCTCCCATTTAATCCCCAAATTCCGCGTCGTGAAACAAACCCCAGTGAGTGAGCGCGGAAATAAAACCAGGGGGAATGTAAATGTGGGAAGAGTGAAATAAACAGCAACTGAAATCAGAGCTGTCTGTCTGTCGATCCGTTCATTTTAACTCGTTAACCGCGTCCGGCAACGGAACAGAAATTACTTTTGTGAAAATATAAAGATTGAAACAATCGCCCTTCCCGCGGGTTCAGCAGCAGCCGCGGGCGGCGGGTCCTGAGCTCCGGGCTCCCCCGCGTCCTAAAGTCCGTCGACTTAATGGTGTACATTTATATCTGCACCTTTTCCACTTTCAACACCAGATACATTTTTCCCTGGACCGGATGTATCAAAGAATGGGTGCGTTAGAAATTCCAGGTTCCAGGTGAAAGCCCGCAGGAATCAGGCTCCGCCTTCCTGTCTGTCGGATAAGCGGAGCATTGCTTATTGCTTATAGAAACATAGAAAATAGGTGCAGGAGTAGGCCATTCGGCCCTTCGAGCCTGCACCGCCATTCAATGTGATCATGGCTGATCATCCAACTCAGTATCCCGTACCTGCCTTCTCTCCATACCCCCTGATCCCTTTAGCCACAAGTGCCACATCTAACGCCCTCTTAAATATAGCCAATGAACTGGCCTCAACTACCTTCTGTGGCAGAGAATTTCAGAGACTCACCACTCTCTGTGTAAAGAATGTTTTCCTCATTTCGGTCCTAAAGGAATTCCCCCTTATCCTTAGACTGTGACCCCTTGTTCTGGACTCCCCCAACATCGGGAACAATCTTCCAGCATCTAGCTTGTCCAACCCCTTAAGAATTTTGTAGGTTTCTATAAGATCCCCCCTCAATCTTCTAAATTCCATCGAGTACAAACCGAGTCTATCCAATCTTTCCTCATATGAAAGTCCTGACATCCCAGAAATCAGTCTGGTGAACATTCTCTGTACCCCCTCTATGGCAAGGATGTCTTTCCTCAGATTTGGAGAGCAAAACTGTACGCAGTACTCCAGGTGTGGCCTCACCAAAACCCTGTACAACTGCAGTAGAACCTCCCTGCTCCTATACTCAAATCCTTTCGCTATGAATGCTAACATACCATTTGCTTTCTTCACTGCCTGCTGCACCTGCATGCCTACTTTCAATGACTGGTGTACCATGACACCCAGGTCTCGTTGCATCTCCCCCTTACCTAATCTGCCACCATTCAGATAATAGTCTACCCTCATGTTTTTGCCACCAAAGTGGATAACCTCACATTTATCCACATTGCTTTGCTTATTTCAGTCGCAGCCAGACCGCTCCCTCGCCTCTCACCCTCAGCTACATCATGTCTGTATCAGCGCTGCTTCCTGCTCTCGTTCCCCACTTTAATGTCTCATTCCAGTCTCGAACCGGCTCCCACTTTCGCCGCTTGAGCCCCGACTCTTCCCTTCCCTTTCTCCGCTTCTCTGAATAGTGTCAGGGAAATGGCGAGTGGCCAGAGTCCGTTCCCAGCCAGTGGACTCCATCGGCTGCGTTGACTGCGCTTCCTCCCAACCTGCTTCCCGTCAAATTCTCTTTCCATTCTCCCTGTGTGTCTGTGCCCGTTGTATCTCTCCTTAGCGCCCACAGATATTGCATGACCCATTCATTTGCTTTAAAGATACAGCGTGGAACCAAGCCCTTCGGCCCACCTAGTCCATGCCGAACAGCGATCATCCATAGATAGACACAAAAAGCTGGAGTAACTCAACGGGACAGCCAGCATCTGAGAGTGTGAATGGGTGACGTTTCGGGTCGAGACCCCCCATTCCTTCTCTCCAGAGATGCTGCCTGGCCCGCTGAGTTACTCCAGCATTTTGTGTCTGTCTTCGGTTTAAACCAGCATCTGCAGTTCCTTCTGACACAGCGATCATCCATACACTAGTTCTACCTCACACACGAGGGACATTATAGAGGGAAATAACCCACACACATCTACGTCTTTGGAATGTGGACGGAAACCGAAGCTCCCGGATACAACCCACGCGGTCACATTGAGAACGTGTCAACTCCGTACAGACAGCGCCCGCAGTCAGGATCGCAGCCGCGTGTCTGCGCTGTCAGGCGGGAACTCTACCGCTACGCCGCTGAGCCACATAATCGGACTAGATCATTTTGGGAAGGAACTGAAGATGCTGGTTTAAACCGCAGATGGACACAAAATGCCGGAGTAACTGAGAGGGACAGGCAGCAATTCTGGAGAGTGGGAATGGGTGACTTTTCGGGTCGAGGTCTCTGAAGAAGGGATTCGACCCGAAACTTCACCCATTCCCTCTCTCCTGAGATGCTGTCTGTCCCGTAGAGTTTCTCCAGGATTTTTTTTGTCTATCTTTGGACGAACTTAATTTTTCATGACGCATTAGGGCCTCCACCATTCCAACTGAGGCATGTAATGAAAGGCCGTTCATTGTGGTGCTGGCTCCCATCACCAGAGTGATGTCGAGCGGGCTGAAGAATTGTGCAGTTTCGCGGCGCAGGATCGCCACCTGCTGCTGGAAGCAGGTTCTGCAGGAACGGTCGATGCATCAGCCGTGAACCCGCGGGGAATGTAATCCTGGAGCAGAGAGAATGAACAGATTCCTTTGCTGGAGGTCGTCACCGACGCGGTGACAGGAACGCAATCTGGGATGTCGAGAGAAAAGAACAGGAGGGTCGGCAAGCTGCCTGGTTGTCTAAAACATAAGTAAGTAGGTAGGTAAGTTTATTGGCCAAGTATTCACATACAAGGTATTTGCCTTCGTGCTCCGCCCACAAGTAACAACATGAAATACAGTGACAGTAACGAATGACTCAGGAAACACTAAACATTAATGATAAAACACCATTGATCAAGCATGTGAACCAACAAAATACCAGATCAAAGGGAGGCTACAGATGTTTGGCTGTTGAGTAGAGCAACGACTCGTGGATAAAAACTGTTTTTATGTCTGGCTGTGGCAGCTTTGACAGTCCGGAGTCGCTTTCCAGAGGGAAGTGATTCAAAGAGTTTGTGGACAGGGTGAGAGGGGTCAGAGATGATCTTGCCCGCTCGCTTCCTGGCCCTTGCAGTGTACAGTTCATCAATGGAGGGAAGGTTGCAGCCAATAATCTTCTCTGCTGATCGGACGATTGGCTGCAGCCTCCAGGTGTCGTGCTTGGTGGCTGAGCCAAACCAGACCACGATGGAGAAGGTGAGGACAGACTCTACGATGGCCGTGTAGAATTGGACCATCATTGCCTGTGGCAGATTGTGCTTCCTCAGCTGCCGTAGGAAGTACATCCTCTGTTGTGCCTTTTTGACTGTGGAGTCGATGGTGGCCCCCCACTTAAGGTCCTTGGAGATGATGGTTCCCAGGAACTTAAAATATTCCACAGATGTGACTGTGGTGTTGTTGATGGTGAGTGGGGTGAGGGGAGGGGAGCTCTCCTAAAGTCTACAATCAATTCCACTGTCTGAAGAGCATTGAGCTCTAGGTTGCTGCTACGGCATCAGGAAGCCAGCTGACACTTCCTGTCTGTAGGCAGATTCCTCCCCATCCTGGATCAGTCAAATCAGGGTTGTGTCATCCGCAATCTTGAAAAGCTTGACAGAGGTGTCTGTGGAGGTGCAGTCATTGGTGTAGAGAGTGGAGAGGAGAGGAGAGAGTACGCAGCCTTGCAATAAAATATGCGCTCTTATTAATATTAATTATTAAATAACTGCGTCAGTTATAACATCCTAGCCTCATTAAGCATTACTTACTTGTACCTGAAGTATTGTTGTGCTAATTGGAATGGCGGTTCCAATCGCCAGAGGGATGCCGAGCGGATTAAAGATTTGTGCAGTTTCGTGGCGCGGGGTCGCCACCTGCTGCTGGAAACCGGTACCGTATTAATACCCTTATTAATTAATTATTAAATATCCTTAATCTATTTAAGATTAATGGTTAAGAGAACCCAGATCACAGGAGCAGGTGAACTGTTTCTGTAATTCGTTAATCTATTTAAATTAATTCCTTATTAAGGAAGTTTCCTCCAAGGAATTAATTTAAATAGATGCACATTACAGGTGTGGTGGGTTTGGGTGTCGGGGCAGGACCAGTATTCATGGCGCACCCTCATTGGCCTCTGAATGGTTTTCTCGGCCATTTCAACTTCAGCCATTTGGAACTGTGTCGTTCTCAAACAATAATTTAGGAGTGTTATGATCATCGATCCACAGACTAGTTCTTTTTAAGTATTTGAGATGATTAACTGTATTTAGTTCGTTTAGTTTAGAGATACAGCGCGGAACAGGCCCTTCAGCCCACCGGGTCCGCGCCGACCAGCGATCCCCGCACGCTAACACTATCTTACACACACTAGGGACAACTTACATCAATACCAAAGCCAATTAATCGACAAACCTGTATATTTTTGGAGTTTGGCAAGAAACCAAAGACCTTGGATAAAACCCACGCGGTCACGGGAAGAACGGACAAACTCCGTACAGACAGCACCCGGCTCTCTGGCGCTATAAGCGCCGTAAGGCAGCAACTATACCACCGTTATTTTTAAAAGCTGCAACTACAACCATTTATTATTTATTAATAAAGACATCCGCATGATAGAGAGGATTTAATTTCAATCGTTAATTTAAGGTGCAGACACTTGAATTTGCGTCTCTGGATGTGCCTCTGGATTCCTCGTTCAGTAACGTCATCTCTGCCTCGCCAGCGCACCTGTTGTTGCCACAGATAGCCCCTGACCCGCTACGGTCGTCCAGCAGTTTGCATCTGCAGTCCCGTGTGTCTCAACTCGCAGCCGTCTCTCATTGAATACCAATTGTGCCACCGCCGCCCTAATTTCCCTGTTCCTTACCCTCTCACTCTTACCCTGCACCTACTCTCACATCACCCATTCCCCCCTCCCCTCCCCATCACCCGCACCTATTTCGGAGCACCCGGAATGTCGATGGTGATAGAGTCACTGGATGTGGAAGTGGATATGAAGTACTTGGCAACGATGCAGAGGAGGTTTACCAGAATTATGATTTCACTAAGAGAATGGAGAGGTCAGACCGACTATGGAAAGTTTTCTCCGGACCGCCGGAGGTTGAGGGGAGATTTGATGGAAGTCTGTCGAATTATGAGAGGGGTGGGCAGGGTACACAATCACAACCTTTTACCGAGAGGGAAATATTTAATAGTAGAGAGCATAGCTTTAGGATGAGAGGGGCAAAGTTTAAAGGGGATGTGCGAGGCAGGTTTTCTACCCCAATGATGGGGAGTTTCTGGAACGCGCTGCCAGGGATGGTGGTGGAGGCTGATACGAGACAGGCGGTGAAGAGATGTTTGGATAGGCACGTGAGTATGCAAGTAATTGAAGGTTATAGATTATATTTAAGCAGGTAAGAGTTGGTCTTGGCATCATATTTAACACAGACACTGTGGGCCGAAGGGCTGCTCCTATGCGGACTGTTCTTTGTTCCATACGGATTGTGTCTTCGTATTGTGGATATTCCGGGATATAACCTGATACTCGAAGAAGCCTCCACATAAGCGCTGTAGAATGCATCCTGACTGTTCGCATCATGGCCTGGTACGGCATTTCCAACGCACACGAGTTGCACTACCGCCTGCACTGCCGTGGACGTGTTTATTTTCAATAGCGTTTTACATTAATGCCTTGTCATGGGAGCAATTTTTAATTTTGTTTTGAGTAACTTGTCGAATGTATGTGTAATATGCTTGTAATTTGCGTTTAATTTATATTTTGTGCAGCACTGAGTATTTGTGCGTGTGATGCTGCTGAAACGGCGATGAGATTTTCATCGCAGCTGTTCATCGCAGTACTTGTACAGATGACAATAAATCCGACTTGACTTCACTCTAAGTTTATATTGAACCATCGTTTTACATCCCAGTTAGTTTCTTTTTTGTCCGTGTCATTTTCTGTCCTGCTCTAAACCGTCCCATAACATTCCCTGTGTTTACATTTATACACCGGTCTGTTTAACATCTCACTAAACCCTCCATGGGTATTTGAGGCCAGGACACGGTCACCTAGAACACGTTCACCCTGAAAACCTGCAGCAAATGTGCTGGAGACGGCAGCGTGCGCGGTAGACACTCGCGGTACAGAGGGGTCACAAGGGATCAGCAGCTCCCAATCAATGAAAGCAGTTTCAAACCAGGAAGTGGGAGGAGTTAAAATGGCTTCTAAAGAGCTGGTCGAGAATTTAACAGAGGAGGCAATTTGTCCCATCTGCCTGGATTTCTTCACCGATCCAGTTATACTGGAGTGTGGGCACAACTTCTGCCGCTCCTGTATCACACAGAGTTGGGACAGGGAGGAGAGAAACTCCTGCCCGGAATGTAGAGAGGAGTTTGCAGACCGCACCCTCAATGTTAATCGGGCCTTGGCGAGACTGTCTGAGAAAGCTCGAACACTGAGCCTGAATACGGAAGAGAAGGAAAGTAAACATCACTGCGAGGAACATCAGGAAGAACTGAAGCTGTTTTGTGAAACTGACAAGAAACTGCTCTGCCTGGTTTGTCGAGATTCGCGGGAACACAAGTCTCACAGCTTCATACCGATTAAAGAAGCTGTTGAAACCTACAAGGTAAAAGCAAACCGACAACGATCACTTGCTTGAATGTGTAGTTGAATGTTTATTGTCTAACCCACTTTCTCTCTGATTCCCAGGATCAGGTTAAATCATCCATACAATCTCTGACAACAAATAAATCAGCCATCCAGGAAATGGAAGAGCAACAGAAGCAGAAGATTTCCCAAGTCCGGGTGAGGTCTTGTTGTGTGGCATTTCTGATCGTGTTGTGTAGTTTTGTATTTTGGTTAATGCACGACAGCGCAGCGTGGCAGCAGTTAGTTACGTTGTTTCGCTGCTCCGGTGCATTCGGTTCGACCCTGACTTCTGGTATTGTCTACGTGACGCTTCCATGTCCCCTTCCCTCCCGCTCTCTACCCCTCCCCTGGAACAACCCCCCCCACCCACCCCACCACCACACACACACAATCCCTTCCCTGGTATAACTCTCCCTACCCCACCCCTTCCACTGATACAACTCTCCCCTCCCCTCACCCGCACTTACTCCTCTGGTACAACTCTCCCCTTAACCCCCCAACTTCCTCCCATGGAACAATTCTTCCCCACCCCCTCCCCTGGTACAACCCCCTATCCCTCCCCTGGATAAATCTGTCCTCCCCCCTCCAACACCCCCCTCCCCAGGCATAACCCTGTCCTCCCTCCCTCACACACAACTCTGCCCACCCCCATCCTTCTTACAGTATAATTTAAAGGTAAACAAGCAAGGAAATGGTGTCATTTCAAGGTATCATTATTAAAAATCTCCGCATGGGGGTCGCTGCCTCGTTTTACCGCCACCAGGGGTGCTGCCCCCTAGACCCCCAGCTCTCTTCCTCTTTTTTCAGTTTTTCCCAGTCTCAAGCCTGATCAGGGGATATGGGAAGAAAGCAGGAACGGGGTACTGATTCTGGATGATCAGTCATGATTATAGTGAATGGCCGTGCTGGCCTGAAGGGCTGAATGGCCTACTCCTGCATCTATTGTCTATGTTTCTATGTTCTCCCCGTGACCAGGGCAGTTTATGCCCACATCTCCCAGACATGTTGGTTTAATTGGTTGCTGTAATTAACCTGCTGAAGGCGGGTGATCTGTGAGTCGGTGGGAGTTAATGTGGACGTGAGGGCCATTGTATTTCAGGGAAACGTGAGAAAATAATCTTATAGAAACGTATAAAATTATAAAAGGACTGGACAAGCTAGATGCAGGAAAAATGTTCCCATTGTTGGGCGACTCCAGAACCTGGGACCACAGTCTTAGAATAAAGGGGAGGTCGTTTAAGACTGAGGTGAGAAAACACTTTTTGACCGAGAGAGTTGTGAATTGATGGAATTCCCTGCCATACAGGGCAGTGGAGGCCAAATCACTGGATGGATTTAAGAGAGAGTTGGATAGAGCTCTAGGGGCTAGTGGAGTCAAGGGATATGGGGAGAAGGCAGGCATGGGTTATTGATAGTGGATGACCAGCCATGATCACAATGAATGGCGGTGCTGGCTCTAAGGGCCGATTTGCCTCCTCCTGCACCTATTTTCTATGTTTCTATGTTCCTATGTAAATGAGATTAATTGGATTATTCTAAGGAACCGTATAGATATCAATGTGTCAAATGGTCACCTTATACTTAACAACGAAATAGAATACAGAAATATATTAGATCAATCTTCACCTTTCTTTGACAGGAGCAGTCACAAAGCCTCGAGTCTCACGTCACATCTCAGTTTGCTGAACTGCACCAGATTCTCGAAGAGAAAAAGCAGCGCATTCTCAGAGAGATCAAGGAGGACGAGGAGAAGATTTTAAGTCCAATGGAGAAAAATCTTCAAAACATTCGAGTGAATATAAACTCTATTGAGGAGGAACTCTCAAAGCTGCAGGGGCGAATGGAACAAACAGACATCATGTTATTTCTGAAGGTCAGCGGTTATGTTTCAATCTCGTTCAATGAAACTGCACTACAACATTGGGAGTAATGTATTTGTGAAAATGCTACTTTTATCAATTCCTATATTTTCCAATGTCCCTCATACATTCTGCTATCTCATAATTCATAGTAGAGGAATTAGACCATTCGGCTCATTAATTCTACTTCGCCATTCAATCATGGCTGATCTTGCTCACATTTTCAACTCCATTCTCCTGCCTTCTCCCCAGGGCCTGATGGTCTGCATCCCAGGGTACTTAAGGAAGTGGCTCTAGAAATCGAGGGCGCATTGTTGATAATTTTCCAATGTTCTATAGTTTCAGCATTAGTTCCTGTGAATTGGTGTGTAGCTCATGTTATCCCACTCTTTAAGAAAGGAGGGAGAGAGAAAACAGGGAATTATAGACCAGTTAGCCTGACATCAGTTGTGGGGAAGATGCTGGAGTCAATTATAAAAGATGAAATAGCGGCACATTTGGTTAGCAGTAACAGGATCAGTCCGAGTCAGTATGGATATTTACGAAGGGGAAATCATGCTTGATTAATCTTCTGGAATTTTTTTAGGGTGTAACTAGGAAAATGGAGATGGGAGAGCCAGTGGATGTAGTGTGCCTGCGCTTTCAGAAAGCCTTTAAGGTCCCACATGGGAGATTAGTGGGTAAAATTAGAGCACATGATATTGGAAGTAGTGTACTGACATGGACAGTGAATGTGAGTGTAGGGTGAATGAGTGGTAATTAATGGCCATGTGAAATGGAATAGGGTACAAGGAATTGGATTGTGGGAATAGAAAGGAGGGTACTGCAGAATACTTTCACAACATTCCAGTAGCTTTCAGACAAGCCCTTGAATTGCCAGGATAATGAAAACTATGGATTAAATGCAAGCAAATGGGAGCGGTGCAGGTAGATACAGTGACAAGCATGGGCATTCTGGGTTGAAGGGCCTTTGTCTACACTCCATGTCTCCAGATTGGGTTGCCTATGCGGCCTTCCATTTCGTGAAGATATGCTGGAGAATGACATCATATATTGGTCTTCACCTTTCATCTGACGGGATCAGTCACACAACAACTTTCAGTCACAGATCACAACCCAGTTTGCTGAACTGCACCAGATTTCATTTCGGAGTCACGTGAGTGACTTCGTGAAGAGCCCGCCGGCGCGCATGCTCGACATATCGTCGTACCGCGTTGCTGCGACGGCTGACGGAGGAGCGTGCTCCTCGCCAGCCCTTCATAAGGGAACCACGCAGGTAAGTATGCCACCTTAAGTTGGTGGTTCTTGTTGTGTTTGCTTCACAGCAAGAACATGGATGGGAGTTTTAGAGGCCAGAGTTCGAGGAGAAGTCGCCGGCCAGCAGTTCCGGAGCGAGAGTTGTCGGGGGTACCTGCAACGCAGACCGGAACGAGGGCGGAGATGTCGGTGAGCTCTGTTTTTTCAGGTCCGGACCCGCCCGCACACCACAGCTCGGAGGAGTTCGACGAGGAGGAGTGTGGTGTGCCGCCAGAGCAGGACGACCCTGCCGTGGCAGTCAGGTCGTCAGCAGGCTTGCTGACGGCCTCGAGCAGAAGGGTCCGTGCGGCTGCACGGCCCGCTTCGCGAAGCCCCCTGAGGAGGGGAAGGGCAGGAGCCCAAAAGCCTAACCCTGTCGGGGCTAAGACTCTGCCTGTCGCCAAGGAGCGGTCAGGTTCTAGGACGGGACCCGGGGCAGCTGTGAGGTCCAGCCGTCGCCCCCCAACTTCCGACGCCGGGACGAGTCAGTTGGGGGTCCCATCACGGTCGCCGAGCCCCCCATGGATGGGTGGGCGAGACCATGCGTCGGCAAGGTCCACGATGTGGGCAGCTGGCAAGCCTGCACGGGCCCAAGGTATCCAGGCTTCGGCTGGTGCCGACACCATGCCGCATCTGTCCTTAGAGGCAACGGCTTCCGCTCCCGCTATACGGAGGCGGTTGAACACACCGTGCAGGAATCGCGCAGTTTCGCCTCGGCGGCTGTCGACGACAACTACCGGCACCGGCAGGGCCTCGACGAGGTGCGGGCCGATGACAGGAGCCCCGGCCAATTTTCAGAGCTGGAGGACTCCGACCACCTGAGTGTTCAGGGTGAAGGGCGTATTGACCGTATAGAGCGGCTGCTGGAACGTCTCCTTCAACAACAACAGGCATCCAGCAGCGACAGGCACAGGGCTTCATCACCAGCTTCATACACCAGCCTGGAGCAGCAGGACGAGGAGGCAGTGGTCGATCCCATCCCACCCCCGCCTGAGTTACCGGCGGAGGACCTCCTCGATGTGGCCACCAAGTTAGGAAGCCCCAAGGATTGAGGGGCTGCAATCAATACTAAACTGGCAGCCACTGTGGACTTCCTAAATAATCACCAGCTTCAGGAGGAAGTTCTACTACAAGCCATGAGCCGTCACAAGGCTCCATCAAACTGCAACTCCCTCAACGTGCCTGTGGTCAATACGCCAATCTGGGGCAACATCAGTGCGGCTATCCGTCAGCAGGAACTAAAGATTCAGCGGATCCTGAAACTCCTCACGGCCGGGATTACTGCTTTTGTGCGGTCGGTCGACGGAGAGGAGCTTAATTTGGACCAGGAGGATGCTCTGGCGCTTCTATGCGCTACTCAAAATGAAATCAACGGCTTTCGGAAAAATAGCATCCGCCCAGCGCTCAACCCCAAATTTGCAGGGTTGTGCAAACCGCCGCCGCCGCCGCCCCGTCAGCTCTTTGGCGAAGACCTTGCCAAAAGGGTCAGAGAGCTTGATGAACAAGCCAAGACCGTGGGGCTGATGCGCTCTCAGAGTGCCCCCACGCCATCGAGCTCCAAAGCTCCGCTTGGCCGCTCACGAGGGTCTGCCAGCACGTCTACCAGGAATTACCCTCCAGCTCCAAACCGATATCAACCACCCCAACCACAGGGGTCTTTTTTAGGACAAGCTCGGCAGAAGCCGAGATGGAAAATGAGGACGCCACGACCTCAAACCAACCCAGCACCTCTACGTCCACCCACTTGTGTCAGGGACCGCCGGTAACCACAGAGGTGACGCGGTCTGGTTCTCTTTTTTCTCTTTGTTTAACCTCACATGTTGGTGGGCGTTTGCGGTTGTTTGCGGGTGCATGGGGTGATATTACTAGTGATGAGTATGTGTTACGGAATATTCAGGGCCATAGCATTGAGTTTATTAATGGGGACATCCCTCCGTCTCAGCATAGACCGGGTCGTATGTTTAAACTAACGGCTGCGGAACAGTCCGTGGGCTATAAGGAAATTTTAAGGTTGGAACAGAAAGGGGTCATAGAGAAAACGGTTCATGAGCCCGTTGAATTTGTTTCCAATATTTTTACCCGACCTAAGAAAGATGGAGGCTGTAGAGTCATTATTGATCTGACCACTCTGAATAACTTTGTAACATATACTCATTTTAAAATGGACACGTTTGAAACGGCCAAATCATTGATCTCACAAGGGTGCTTTATGGCATGTATTGATTTACAGGATGCGTACTATACCGTACCCATGCAAAAATATTACAGAAGGTTCTTAAAATTTATCTGGATGGACCAGCTGTGGCAATATAGGGCGTTGCCTAATGGGCTCACCACAGCCCCTCGATTATTTACTAAATTGGTGAAGCCAATTATGGCTTATTTAAGACAACGACATCATATCGTTATGGCCTATTTAGATGATATTTTAATTATCGGACACACCTTGGAATCAGCTCAACAAGGGGTTGCAGCTGCGGTTAATTTGTTCCAACAGCTTGGGTTCATTGTTCATCCAGAAAAATCTAAGTTCTGCCCCACCCAGGTAATTAATTATCTGGGGTTCCAGGTGAATTCCATTAGCATGAGAGTCACCATACCAATTAACAAAATTGAGGAGGTAACACAGGTGTGTGCAGATTTACTCACTACTCGTATACCATCGATTCGTCACACAGCTACTGTCATTGGCAAGATTGTGGCTTTGTTTCCGGCAGCCCGGTATGGACCGCTGCATTATCAAAACTTGCAGAGAGCCAAGATTGCTGCGCTGCGACGGCATGCTGGCCATTATGATCGATCAATGCAGCTGCCGCCTGCAGCATTGGATGAGTTACGATGGTGGGTTTGCCACATTAGTAACTCGTTTAAAACTATTATTGAGGCGAAACCGATGATATACTTACAAACTGATGCGAGCTCTGATGGCTGGGGAGCTACGAATCAACATTCTAGTTGTGGGGGCTGATGGGATACCCTTGAGAATACAATGTTGGTATCACAAGGGATCAACTATTTGGAGCTGCTTGCAGCGTTTCACGGACTTCGTGCATATTATTCCAAGATCTTTGGAGCACATGTCCGGCTCCAAATAGACAACACCACAGCGGTGGCGTATTTAAATCACATGGGCGGTACCAGGTCAGTTTCATGTGATAAATTGGCTAATTCAATTTGGCTCTGGTGTGTCAAGAGAGACATTTGGATTTCAGCCACCTATTTGCCAGGTGAGCTTAATTTTGTGGCGGACGCCAGGTCACGCAAGTTCAATGATAATATTGAATGGATGTTACATCCTGAAATTTTTGCAAAAATCACAGCCAAATTTGGGAAACCGGACATTGACCTTTTTGCGTCCCGGTTGAACCATCAGGTACCAACCTACGTCTCGTGGGAACCAGATCCTGGGGCTATAGCGTTAGATGCATTCTCGCTAGACTGGGGGAATTGCTTTTTCTATGCATTCCCTCCGTTTTGCCTCATCAGTCGGGTATTACGAAAAATTCAGATGGATGGTGCCAAGGGCATCCTTATCATACCCGACTGGCCTACACAGCCGTGGTATCCGATGGTCTTTGACACGCTCAGTGAACCTTGGGTCCGTTTGCAGGGTAGCCCAGAATTAGTTACTCACCCTGTTTCAGGGGAGCCACATCCCTGCCATGGCTATTTAAATTTGTTGGCTTGCAGATTCTGAATCGGCCTTTAGTTGGATACGGCCTTTCTACCCGGACCATGGATACCATTGCAGCATCGTGCCGAGAGTCTACAAGGCGAAGATACCGCTCTCACATCAGGAAGTGGGAAGCCTTCTGCAGCCGCTCTCGCATCACGTACGATGCCGTGACTATAACCGACGTCCTGGAATTCCTCGCGGGGTTGCACCATGATGAACACTTAAGCTACAGTGCCATCAACAGCGCCAGGAGCGCTCTATCATTCTACCTCAATATTGAGGTGGGATCCAACAAGCTAGTGTCCAGGCTCATGCGGGGTATTTTCAATACGAATCCGCCTACACCACGCTACAATATCACCTGGGATGTCAGGGTAGTTTTAGCTCTGCTCAGGACGTGGTCCCCCATGGAAGGGCTCCAGCTGGACAAGCTCACCATGAAACTGGTGATGTTACTAGCGCTGACTTCAGCACAGAGGATACAGACACTCCATAAACTACGTGTCGACAGAATGATGTCTACCCCCACAGAAGTAGTTTTCTTTGTTGACGAGCTACTAAAGCAGCATAGACCTGGGTGCACAGGGCTGCAGCTGAAGTTCCCGGCATACCCCGCAGATGCTAGGCTATGTTTAGCCTCCCACATCCGTTACTACGTCAAGGTGACGGCAAGCATCAGAGGAAAGGAGAGATACCTGCTTGTCACTCATAAGAGACCTCACCATCGAGTGACAACACAGACGATATCCAGGTGGCTTCGAGTCGTCTTGGGTAAGTCAGGTATCGACACTAATGTGTTCAAATCTCATTCCACCAGGGCTGCATCGACGTCGGCGGCGAGGGTCATGGAGGTGCCCATGGACCATATTCTCGCCACAGCAGGATGGGCTAATGAAGCGGTGTTCCAGCGTTTCTACAATCGGCCCGTCGCTGCGCCTCTACAGTTTGCAGAAGCCGTACTAGATGCGGGGCAAGAACGTGGAGATGTCCCCGAATAAGGGGTTTTGATTTGTTGTTAATAAATATGATTTGTTTTGCAGTATGGACTAGTCAGCACGTTATTCCTCCCATCCATCCCTGGTAGTGGTGTGACAGCATGGACGTGGTCCAGGGCGTGTCATCACAGAAGCTTTGAAGTCTTCACGAAGTCACTCACGTGACTCCGAAATGAAATAGTAAGATTGAACGAGAACTTACCAGTTCGAAGGTTGATCTTTATTTCATGAGGAGTCGAAGTGAGGGATTTCGTGCCCTCCTCGCCCAACCCTCAATCACCTTCATCTGGTAATCTTAGTCGTTTTCATTCTTACTATGTGAAGTCATTTCTTTTGATTGGTTTCTGTGATTCCACGCCGCTACTTTGAAGTATGTCGAGCATGCGCGCCGGCGGGCTCTTCACGAAATCCCTCACTTCGACTCCTCATGAAATAAAGATCAACCTTCGAACTGGTAAGTTCTCGTTCAATCTTACTATTCTCACTAAGAAAGAGCAGCGATTACTCGTTCCTTCAAAACTGCAAAACAAATTGCTTGATGACAGCAACGTGTACCGGACCAGTGCCTCACACCCTTTATGGTTCCCTCATCCTGATACGTGATCTTGCGTTACATTACCATCTGCATCGACCAGACCTGTGACTGCAAATTCCACATTCTGATCACTGAATTTCTGACAGGATTTGCTCCAGGCCACTTTGAATTTTACATTTGTGTTTTGGCATCTGCAAAACCGGTGATACATTCTCCATCCACACCCAATCTAATCCATCGTTAATCTTAAATTCCTCCAATCAATAATGATTCACATCTTATTGTTGGGTAACATATGATAAGCGTTTTTCAAAATTCAAAATTTCCTGCACATTTCGTCCTCTGAGTTATAGCATAATTGTAACAAAGATTCATCGTACCTCCTGCATTGGTCCCATCAATGTAATGTCCTCTGTGTGACAACGTGAGCGCGTTTCAGAAAATGGTAATTTTCAACAATGTGATGTAACTTGCGTGAAGTTTCAGTTCCCTCAGTTAATTTCTGCTTTGTTTATTTCAGGGCGAAGCTGGTCGCAAGAGGAGGTAAGACATGTTCTTCAGTTAAAGTCTGCTCAGATCTGTAAAGTCACATCAACATGTCGACGCTCGGGTTATAACCGGTTATTTCATATTTGCAGAATTAGTGATGATACCCAGACATTGTCATTGAGAGATGGTGCCTTACTGGATGAAAGATTCGATCACCCCTTCTGGTTGAACGCAGTGTTGAAAGATATCGTTGTTGCGAATCACCAAGGTAAAACATATGGAATCCTTGCTTCTTATGTGGGTGACATATTTAAGTTGTAAATAGATGCAAAGATTGACCGTAATGGTGAACTGAATGGGAACTAAAGTTTTATACCAGCACCAATCTCACCTGTTGGGAAGCTTCGCAGTCAAGTGGTCAGCTGGAAATGTTAGAACCCTGAACACATCCAACACAGGAGCACAATACAACCAAGACACAGACTGCTAGATGGACTAAAACATCTTAACCCCATCTGCACGGCAGAAACACGCCACGATACGAGTTTGAATTCTACCAGGTAGCCGGCAAAGTAAACTTTACTAAATTAAATCCGAGGTACTGAAAACTGGTAGGAATTAGATGACCAGGATTGTCATAAAAACACACAGGGTTCCATCAGAGAAGGAAATATGTGTCACTGACCCTGCTTCACCTGTCAGTGACGACTGACTTTGGTTAACTCAGGTCTGCCCCCTGCCGGAGTAACAAACTTCATTGTTATTAACTCTCCAGCACATTGAAGCTTTGTATGAATGAGACTCATCAGACAAACTAGCATTGACCTCAGCCAGGGATTCCTTCTTCGACGAAAACACCCAGTTACTTGTTCAGATTATTTTAAATGGATTTAACAAAATCTAGTTAAATTTAGTCGCAAAAGATAATCTGAAATTCGAATTGGTTAAAATGAAAGCAAACTCAAGAGGGCTTGTATACAAAAACAGGGATGTAATGCTGAGGCTCTATAAGGCGCTGGTAAGGCCGCATTTGCAATATTGTGAGCAATTGTGAACACCATATCTGAGGAAGAATGTGCTGGCTCTGGAGAAGGGCCTGAGGAGGATAGCAAGAATGATCTCAGGAATGAGTAGGCTAACCTACGATGAACGTTTGTCAGCACTGGGTCTGCACTTACTGGAGTTTAGAAAAATGAGGGGGGGGGTGCTCATTGAAATACAGTGTGGTGAATGGCCTGTATAATGTGGATCTAGAGAAGTTGTTTCCACCAGTGGGAGAGGCAAGGATCAGAAGTCATAGCCTCAGAATTAAACGACGTTCTTTGAGGAAGGAGATGCAGAGGCATTTATTTATTCAGAAAGTGGAGAATCTGTGGAATTCTTTGCCACAAAAAGCTGTGGAACTCAAGTCAGTGCATATTTTTAAGGCAAAGATGGATAGATTCTTGATTAGCACAGGGGGCAGATGTTATGGGGAGACGACAAGATAATACAGTTAGGAGTGAGAGATAGATCAGCCATGCTTGAATAGAGGAGTAAGCTTAATGGGCTGAATGGCCTAATTCTACACTTATGACCTTATGACCTGATAAGGATTGAAATCCATTATCATGATCTGACCAGGATTGTTATAAAAAATTATGGGCGTTTTTAGAGAAGGAAATCTGTCCCTGAACTTGGTCTGACCTGTCAGTGACTGAAGTTTCTGGTGACTCAGGGTTGCCTCTTGTTGGAATCGCGAGGTTCACTGTTATTAACTGCCTATAATATTGAGGCAGTGCTTGAATTAGATTCGTTAGGGAAACTAGCATTGACCTCAGTCTAGGCTTTTGTCTCAGTGGAAAACACCAAGGTATTTGTCCAGGCAAAGATCCTCTTAAGCACATACACCTGAAACATTGAGATTTTCTGACAAATTTCTCCCATGTAGCGAAAGTCCACCAACACAAGCAACATCACGATGAATCTTTGTAGGAATTGGAGATGCTGGATTAAATCGAAGGTAGACACAAAATGATGAATATTTGTAACTCAGCGGGACAGGCAGCATCTCTGGAGAGATGGAATGGGTGACGTTTCCGGTCGACACCCTACTTCAGACTCAATGAATCAATTAATCTGACTCGGATGCGATGAATCTCCTCTGTTCCCTCTCCAGCACAAACACACCCTTCCTTGAGCGTGTCGACCTGCACACAATACACCAAGTGAGGCTGACCAGCCTTGATAGCCTTCCACGCGACCCAGAGCGCCAACAAATTCCATGTCAGTACAAATGTACTTCGCATGCCTACGGCATATATTATATATCGGTTAATATATATCATAACCACCAACAATCCCAGGACAGATCCCTGCTGAAGACCACTGTGTACAGATAGCCACTACCAGTCCATATATTTCATTCACAAAACTATCCTGACGCCAATATTTTCAGCTTCCTTAAACCAAGTCAATCTTGGATCCAATTATCCAGGTCATATCGGATATCATATGCCTTCTCTTTCGCCACTCGCCCACCATGAGGGAACATGTCCAATGCCCCATGAAAGCCCATATATTGGTTTAGCCTGAGTTGAATGAGTTCTTGGTTACAGGTCCAGGATCATTTCCACCCATGAATCTCCTCTCCTTCAGCGACCCTACAATCGCGAACATCCACACATTCTGTGTTGCACAAGGGCCATTCAATCCCGACATTTTTCAGTGGTGGAAGCCACCCCTCCACCAGTCTCGCCTCCTGCTGCAGAGAACATGAGCAGAAGGATCACAACTGGCATCTGAAATCGCCTCTATTCAGTGTGATGATGACGACTCTGCCCCAGGCCTCAACTCCTCTTGTGTGCCAGTTCCACACTGGCCCCAATTCTCCAATGTTACATCCGATATCCTGCCTGCCTTTATAAATACTCCCTCCTACCACTTATCTCAATCCGCTATTTGATAATC
The DNA here is from genome assembly GCA_963514005.1 of Raja brachyura. The sequence continues at coordinate 18,734 of CAUPSL010000252.1, forward strand.
TGATTCCCTCTCCACCACCAAACAGCGAGATCTCACAAAACCCTGTGCAACCGCTCCACATGCCCACCCGCAATCTCTCTATCTCTCTGTCTCCCCTTTCCCCCCTTTCCGCCCTCTCCCCCTCACTATTCCAACTCCGCTGCCCGACCCGCTCCTGCAATCCACGACCCCACCCCTCCCCCCCCCCTTTCCTCGGAGTGAAACGCGGAGAAAGGTTTGTGTTGTCCATCTCACGTAATTGGGTGACACCCCGGGCAAGGTTCCAGTTGTCCGCCCGCCTGTGCCCGAGTCTCCCCCCGACCCCCGGGGACTCTCTGATTCTCTGCTTCTCCCCCCAGTCTCCGTCACCCTGGATGTGGAAACAGCGCATGCGCAGATCGAGGTGTCTGAGGATCGGAAGAGGGTGAGACGGACCGAGACCCGGAGGCGTCTCCCTGACACCGGGAAGAGGTTTACATACTGGTTTTGTGTGCTGGGATCGGAGGGATTCACATCGGGGAGACATTACTGGGAGGTGGAGGTGGCGGGGAGTCGGCGCTGGAGACTGGGAGTCGCCGCAGAGTCTGTGGAGAGGAAGGCACGGGTCACACTGACCCCGGAGACTGGAGTCTGGAGCATCAGGCGGTGGGATGACGAGTTTGTTGCATTCACCTCCCCTCCATCCCCTCTCCCCGCCCGCCCCATCCCCGGGAGGGTGGGAGTTTATCTCAGTTACGAGTCCGGGACAATTTCATTTTACAACGCGGACACCAAGTCCCATCTCCACACCTTCACTGGGAATAAATTCACGGAGAAACTGTATCCTGCCTTCTGGACCAGCACGGCAAACCAATGGCTGAGAATCTGCTCCCGTTCCGCTCCGGGTGTGTAAAAGGGTCGGGTCCCGGGACCGGCGTCAGGAGCGGGGCTCAGCCAGGGGCTGTGGGGCAGAAACCCGGTGGACAACAGGTCGGCGCTGAACGAACGGCTCCCATTCAATCCCCAAATTCTGCGTCGTGAAACAAACCCCAGTGAGTGAGCGCGGAAATAAAACCCGGGGGAATGTAAATGTGGGAAGAGTGAAATAAACAGCAACTGAAATCAGATCTGTCTGCCGATCCGTTCATTTTAACGCGTTAACCGCGTCCGGCAACGGAACAGAAATTACTTTTGTGAAAATATAAAGATTGATACAATCGCCCTTCCCGCGGGTTCAGCAGCAGCCGCGGGCGGCGGGTCCTGAGCTCCGGGCTCCCTGGGTCCTAATGTCCGCTGCTTCGTGATGTACATTGTGTCCACAGCATTTCCACCTTCAACACCAGATCCATTTTTCCCTGGAACGGATGTTTCAAAGAATGGGTTCGTTAGAAATTCCAGGTTCCAGGTGAAATCCCACAGGAATCGGGCTCCGCCTTCCTGTCTGTAGGATAAGTGGAGCATTGCTTATTCAGTAGCAGCCAGACCGCTCCCTCGCCTCTCTCTCTCCCGGCTACATCGTGTCCATATCAGCGATGCTTCCTGGTCTCGTTCCCCACTTTAATGTCTCCGCTTACTCACTGCCTGTTTCGAACCGTCTCCCAATTTCACCGCTTGAGCGCCGATTCTTCCCTTCCCTTTCTCCGCTTCTCTGAATAATGTCAGGGAAAAGGCGAGTGGCCAGAGTCCATTCCCAGACAGCGGACTCCATCTGCTGCGTTGACTGCGCTTCCTCCCAACCTGCTTCCCGTCAAATTCCCTTTACATACTCTTTGTAGACAATAGACAATAGACACCAGGTGCAGGAGTAGGCCATTTGGCCCTTCGAGCCAGCACCGACATTCAATGTGATCATGGCTGATCATCCCCAATCAGCCATGATCATCCCGATCCCCAATCAGTACCCCATTCCTGCCTTCTCCCCATATCCCTTGACTCCGCTATTTTTAAGAGCCCTATCTATCTCTCTCTTGAAAGCATCCAGATAACCTGACTCCACCGCCCTCGGAGGCAGAGAATTCCACAGACTCGCCACTCTCTGTGAGAAAAAGTGTTTGCTCGTCTCCGTTCGAAATGGCTTAATCCTTATTCTTAAACTGTGGCCCCTGGTCCTGGAATCCCCCCAACATCAGGAACATGTTTCCTGCCTTTAGTGTGTCCAAGCCCTTAACAATCTTATATGTTTATGAGATCCCCTCTCATCCTTCTAAACTCCAGAGTGTACAAGCCCAGCTGCTCCATTCTCTCAGCATATGACAGTCCGGGAATCAACCTTGTAAACCTACGCTGCACTCCGTCAATAGCAAGAATGTCGTTCCTCAAATTAGGGGACCAAAACTGCACACAATACTCCAGGTGTGGTCTCACTAGGGCTCTGTACAACAGCGGGACCTCCTATATTCGATTCCTCTTGTTATAAAGAACAATATGCCATTCGCTTTCTTCACTGCCTGCTGTACCTGCATGCTTACTTTCATAAACTGATGAACCCGTTGTACTTCCCCATTTCCCAACTTGACGCCATTTAGATAATAATCTGCCTTCCTGTTTTTGCTACCAAAGTGGATAACCTCACATTTATCCACATTAATCTTCATCTGCCATGCATCTGCCCACTCGCCCAACTTGTCCAAGTCACCCTGCGTTCTCATAGCATCCTCCTCACAGTTCACACTGCCACCGAACTTTGCGTCATCTACAAATTTGCTAATGTTACTTTGAATCCCTTCATCTATATCATTTATATTTATTGCAAATACCTGCGGTCCCAACACCGAGCCTTGCGGTACCCCACTAGTCACTGCCTGCCATTCTGAAAGGGGCCCGTTAATCCCTACTCTTTGTTTACTGTCTGCCAACCACTTCTCAAAGGTTCAAAGGTTCTATATTTGTCACATACACCCATTGGTGTGGGGAAATGCGGATTGCCATTGCAGCACATATAAAAATAATACAATATAACAATAATAAAGACATTTAAACATAAAAACATCCCCCTACAATGGTTCCCATTATGAGAGAAGACACAAAGTGTAGACCCATCCCCATTTCCACCCATAGTCGGGCCTATTGAGGCCTCCGCAGTCGCCTTATGGAAGCCCGGTGTTCCAGGCCGTTCTCACCGGGTGATGGTGCTCCAGCGTCCGGAGAATCCTCTAAGCGGCTTGGGATGCCTGGAACGGCCGCTTCCTTACCGGAGACCGCGGCTTCCGAAGCCGACAGGCTGCGCTGGATGGAGCTCCACCACTGGTGATCTTGGCGAGAGATCCCAGGCTCCCGATGTCAAGTTCAGCCCCGCCACCCACATCTGGCCGCTCCACAGACCAGCAGCTCGGCGATGTTTTTATATCGGTGATCCCAGCATACCACCGGTGTTCCAGTGCGTTGACCCAGGCAAAGCATCGCCCACTCCGCGATAGCGCTCCAGCGCTGGGCCGCCGCCGAAGCCGAGGTCCTGGCCGGTCCCGTCAGGAAACGCCGGTCCAGACCCCGATGGAAGGCCGCGAGGACGGGTCGAAGGTGCTGGTTCTCTATCCATGTCAGCACTCTACCCCCAATACCATGTACCCTAATTTTGTCCCCTAATCTCCTATGTGGGACCTTATCAAATGCTTTCTGACAGTACAGGTACACTACATCGACTGACTCTCCCTTGTCCATTATCCTAGTTACATCTTCAAAACATTCCAGAAGATTAGTCAAGCATGATTTCCCCTTCGTAAATCCTTGCTGACTCGGACCGATCCTTTACTGCTATCCAAATGTTCGGCTATCTTATCTTTTATAATTGATTCCAGCATCTTCCCCACCACTGATGTCAGGCTAACTGGTCTATAAATCCCTATTTTCTCTCTCTCATCTTTCTTAAAAAGTGGGATAACATTAGCCAATTAGTCGTTGCGCCTATTAAGGTGCAGTGATATTTGAGTTACCAGACAGCCGTACAAAGTGAAAAAGCAACAAGACACACAGCCACATAAAATAATATTTAACATAAACATCCACCACAGTGAATCCACATTCCTCACTGTGATGGAAGGTAATAAAGCTCAATCAACTTCCTCCTTTGTCCACCCGTGGTCGGGGCTGTTGAACCCCCCGTGGTTGGAGGTCTTCCATTGGTGATGCTCGGTGAAGGATTGCAGGCTCCGCGATGTTAAAGTCCGCGCCGCACCCGGGGCTTGGAGCTGCGGGCCGGTCTTCAGGAAAGCCCGCACCACTGCACGATGTTAGGCCACAGGGGGGACAGAGATACGATACGGAGAAAAATTGCATCTCCGTCGAGGTAAGTGACTGTAAAAAGTTTCCTCCAATTACCCCACCCCCACATAAAACAAACCAAGAAAAATGAAAAAATACTTATAAAACATACTTAAAATAACAAAAACTGAGAGGGGACAGACAGACTGTTGGCGAGGCAGCCACTGCGGTGGCGCCACCCGATGGAATTAGTAGATGTAGATGTGGATAGATTTTCTAAACGGGGAGACAATCCATAAATCGGTGCTACAATGGGACTGGTGCTGGTGCAGGATTCTCAACAAGTTAATCTGCAAGTCAAATTAGTAGCAAAGTAAGCAAACTCAATGCTAGCATTTATTTCAAGAGGGGTTGTATACAAAAACAGGGATGTAATGTTGAGGCTCCATAAGGCGCTGGGAAGACCGCAATTGGAATATTGTGAGCAATTTTGACCACCATATTCGAGGAAGGATGTGCGGGCTCTGGAGAGGCTCCAGAGGAGGTTTACAAGAATGATCCCAGGATGAGTAGATTATCCTATGATGAGCGTTTGCCTGCACTGGGCCTGTACTCGCTGGAGTTTAGAAGAATGATGGGGGACCTCATTGAAACATGCAGATTAGTGAAAGGCTTGGATAGAGTGATTGTGGAGAGGATGTTTCCACTAGTGGGAGGGTCTAAGATTCGTGCTCATGGACTCAGAATTAAAGGATATTCTTTTTGGAAAGAGTTGAGGATACATTTTCTTAATCAGGGGTTGGTGAATCTGTGGAATTCTTTGCTACAGAAGGCTGTGGAGGCCAAGTCAGTGGATATGTTTAAGGTAGAGATAGATAGATTCTTGATTAGTACAGGTGTCAGAGGTTATGGGGAGAAGGCAGAAGAATGGGGTGAGAAGGGAGAGATAGATCAGCCATGATTGAATGGCGGAATATATTTGATGGGCTGAATGGCCTAATTCTAATCCTGTCACCTATGACCTCATGAGCCAATGGAAGGGAGGTTGGTGCTTCATTGTGGTTGATCCAGGAGATATTGTTGGTGATATTTACACCCAAGAACTCAAAGCTCTCGACTAAAGCGCTCTCGCCAAAACATAGCAAACTGTAAAATCTTGCCAAGACAGTTTAATCAAAATGTAGAGATTTGCACCCACCCTCTGTTGTAAGGAACAGCTCTTGCCTGGGATCCCAGCTGGATAACATGTTTGTTTTTTTTTTGTTGGTTCATTAAAATGCAGGTAAATGAAAATGGCGCAACGGTAGAGCTATTGCCTCACAGTGCCAGAGACCTGGGTTCAATCCTGACTACGGGTGCATGTCTGTACGGAGTTTGTAGCTTCTCCCTGTGACCTGCGTGGGTTTTCTCTAGGATCTTCGATTCCCTCCCGCATTCCAAAGACGTACCGGATTTTTGGTTAATTGGCTTGGTATACGTGTAAAATGTTAAACACAAGTGTCCCCTAGTGTGCGTCGGGTAGCGTTAATGTGCGGTGATCGTTGGACGGTGCGGATGAGTCTGTTTCCGTGCTGTATCTGAACTAAACTGAAACATTGATGTTGACTGACGCTTCTCCGTGGAGGAGAAGCTTGTGTGGACCTGAGATCCTGAGAGCGATGCCGTCTGGAGCGATGCTCCTGGTAGGGCCACCCATGGCAGTAAGGTCGACGGGGAGGTCTCTGAAAAAGAGCAATCCAACCGAGACATCAATGGTGGAACAGGCGGAGGACCATGGCTGACCTGAGTGGAGCATCACAACGGCTAGGAAGGCGGATGAAGACAGCAGCAGAAAAGGGTCTCCGATTGTTTTGGACTGGATGCCACAGGATCCCGACCCAGATCTGTCAAGGACCATGGGGTGGCTGTCTGTGCACCAGTCTCCCCACATGAAACAAAGTCACGCACGGGCGTCCTCCATATAGGGAAAAGAACCCTGGAGACACCCATGGCCACCCATGACTGAAGGGGGCCTAAGAAGACTGGGGCAGCACGAAGCATTGATGGAGCAAAGAGGTCCTTCTGCAGTTCTACAGGCCCCTAGTGAGACCACACCTGGAGTATTGTGTACAGTTTTGGTCCCCTAATTTGAGGAATGACATGCATGCTGTTGAGGGAGTGCAGCATAGGTTCACCTGGTTAATTCCCGGGATGGCGGAACTTTCATATGCTGAGAGAATGGAGCGGCTGGGATGTACACTCTGGAGTTTAGAAGGATCAGAGGGAATCTTATTAAAACATATAAGAGTATTATGGGTTTGGACATGCTAGAGGCAGGAAACATGTTCCCGATGTTGGGGTTGTCCAGAACCAGGCGCCACAGTTTAAGAATAAGGGGTAAGCCATTTAGAACGGATACACTTTTTCACACAGATAGTTGTGAGTCTGTGGAATTCTCTGCCTCAGACGACGGTGGAGGGCGATTCTCTGGATACTTTTAAGAGAGAGCTCTATATAGCTCTTAAAGATAGCGGAGTTAGAGGATATAGGTAGAAGGTAGGAACGGGGTACTGATTTGACATGATCAGCCATGATCACATTGAATGGTGGTGCTGGCTCGAAGGGCCGAATGGCCTACTCCTGCACCTATTGTCTATTGAGTCAATGGCTAGGAGTCTGGTCTGTGTGATGCCATGTTGAACCCTGCATTTACCCTGCGTTACCTGAAGATGGCAGTACACACTACACAATGTCCGAAGATAGACACATAAAGCTGGAGTAACTCAGCGGGGACAGGCGGCATCTCTGGAGAGAAGGAATGGGTGACGCTGGGGGTCCAGCCCCTTCTTCAGACTGGTTGGGGATAAGGGAAACGAGAGATATAGACGGGGATGTGGAGAGACAAAGAACAATGAATGAAAGATCAGCAAAAAGTAACGATGATAAAGGCCATTGTTAGCGGTCTGTGGGGTGAGAAGGGGAAGCTTGTGCGACTTGGGTGGGGGAGGGATAGAGAGAGAGAGAGGGAATGCCGGGGCTGCTTCAAGTAAGAAAAATCAATATTCAACCCCCACAGACCTTAATATCACACACCATTTCTGATATTATTACTTGCGGCTCTCTGCCCTCTGAAGCCTCCAACCTTATTGTTCCCCAGCCCCGCACGGCCCGATTTTACTTTCTCCCCAAAATCCACAAACAGGACTGTCCTGGCAGACCCATTCTTTCTGCTTGTTCTTGTCCCACCGAATTAATTTCCACGTGTCTCGACTCCATTCTATCCCCCCTGGTCCGATCCCTCCCCACCAATGTCCAAGGCATCTCATGCGCTCTTCGTCTCTGCAATGACTTCCGTTTTCCAGGCCCCCACTCCCTCATATTTACTGTGGACGTCCAGTCACTCTACACCTCCAACCCATCCTATGTGTACTGTGTCAAGTCAAGTTTATTCGTCACATACACATACGAGATGTGCAGTGAAATGAAAAGTGGCAATGCTCGCAGACTTTGTGCAAAAAAACAAACAAACAGCCAACCAAACAGCCTACACCCACAGAATCACATGTTCTTTTACATATTAAATATTGTGGGCGGAAGGAAAAAGTGAAGAAAAAAAACAGCAATTTTTTAAAAAAGCAATCGAGTGGCACAGTAGAGTTAGTCCCTGGTGAGATAGGAGTTTACAGTCCTAATGGCCTCTGGAAAGAAACTCTTTCTCAACCTCTCCGTTCTCACAGCATGGCAACGGAGGCGTTTGCCTGACTGTAGCAGCTGGAACAGTCCGTTGCAGGAGTGGAAGGGGTCTCCCATTATCTTATTGGCTCTGGAGTTGCACCTTCTGATGTATAGTTCCTGCAGAGGGGCGAGAGAAGTCCCCATAGTGTTCTTCAGCCGAACGCACTACTCTCTGCAGAGCCTTCTTGTCCTGGGCAGAGCAATTCCCAAATCAGATTGTAATGTTTCCAGACAAGATGCTTTCCACAACCGCTGAGTAGAAGCACTGGAGGATCCTCGGAGACACTCTGAATTTCCTCAATTGCCTGAGGTGGTAAAGGCGCTGCCTTGCCTTACTCACGAGTGCTGCAGCGTGTGATGTCCATGTCATATCCTCAGAGATGTGGACTCCCAGGTATTTAAAACAGCTCACCCTATCCACAATATCCCCATTTATCCTCAATGGTGTGTACGTCCTCGGATGATGTGCCCTCCTAAAGTCCACGATCCGCTCCTTCGTTTTTTTGATGTTCAAGAGGAGGCTGTTGTCCTGACACCAGAGTGCCAGATCAGCCACCTCCTCCCGGTGGGCCTTCTCATCGTTGTCTGAGATCAGGCCCACCACCACAGTGTCATCAGCAAACTTGATTATCGAGTTGGAGCTGAACCTAGCCACACAGTCATGTGTGTACAGGGAGCACAATAGGGGGCTGAGGACGCAACCCTGGGGGGATCCTGTGCTCAGGGCGAGGGACTTCGATGTATTCACTCCCATCTTGACTACCTGGGGCCTGGCGGTGAGAAAGTCCAGGGCCCAGGCACACAGGGGGGTGTTGAGCCCTAATCCAGTAGCTTCTCGGCCAGTCTGGCGGGGACTATCGTGTTGAAGGCTGAACTGAAGTCTATGAACAGCATCCTCACGTAGTCCCCCTTCTGGCTGTCAAGATGAGAGAGTGCGGTGTCCAAAACCTGGGAGACCGCATTGTCCATGGATCTGTTCGGACGGAATGCGAATTGTAACGGGTCCATGTTGCGAGGGAGGAAGGCGCAGATGTGTTTCTTCATCGGCCTCTCAAATCATTTCATGACCAGCGAGGTGAGGACGGTAATCATTCAGACAGGCTGAGGAGGCATTTTTAGGTACCGGTACAATGATGGATTTTTTGAAGCAGGCAGGGACCACGGACTTGGCCAGGGAGAGGTTGAATATTGTAGTGTGCACCGGAGCCAGCTGCGTAGCACAGGACTTAAGTACTCGCCCCGAGATGCCATCGGGGCCTGCAGCTTTCCTCATGTTCACCCGTGTCAGAGCCCTCCTCACGTCGTGCTCGGACAGCGAGAATGTGTGCATATTCTTCCCTTTAGATTCGTTAGCCAGCCCGCTGGCGGTATTGTCGATAGTCGGCAGACCTGGGGTGGTGTTGCCCTTCGCACAATGAAGACAACCAACTCTGAATGTGTGCTTTACCTGTAGATGGCAGTAAACACTACACAATGTGCACTGCACACAATGGGCGCAACAAACTCTGAATATGGAACAAAACTGGACATGGTCCACACAAGATATAAGGCACAGTGACCACAGTATACAGCATGAAATCGGCTCCCAATAAATACAATAACGTTCACACAAAAACATACCATATATTGAGCACGTTTAAAATGCAGGACAAATGGAAGGTAGACAAAAATGCTGGAGAAACTCAGCGGGTGAGGCAGCATCCATGGAGTGAAGGAATAGGAGATGTTTTTGGTCGAGACCCTTCTTCACATTTATGAGGGGGTGGGAGGGCGGGAAAAAGAAAGGAAGAGGCGCAGACAGTGGGCTGTGGGAGAGCTGGGAAGAGGAGGGGAAGGAGGGAGAAAGCAAGGACTACCTGAAATTTTAGAAGTCAATGTTCATACCGCTGGGGTGTAAACTACCCAAGGAAAATATGAGGTGCTGCTCCTCCAATTTGCAGTGGAACTCACTCTGGCCATGGAGGAGGCCCAGGACAGGAAGGTTGGATACAGACTGGGAGGGGGAGTTGAAGTGCTGAGCCACCGGGAGATCGGGTTGGTTAATGCGAACTGTGCAGAGGTTTTGGGCGAAGTGATCGCCAAGCCTATGCTTGGTCTCACCGACGTAGAGCAGCTGACACCTACAGCAGCGGATGCAATCGATGAGGTTGGAGGAGGTGCAGGTAAACCTCTGTCTCACCTGGAAAGACTACTTGTGTCCTTGGATGGAGTTAAGGGAGGAGGTAAAGCGACAAGTGAGCAGACTACACACCTTTTATTGAACCTGCTTGTCACAGTTTTCAAGACTCCAGTACCTTCTTCCTCATGGTAGGAGTGGTTCAATGATTCTATGGTAGTTTGTACCTGGGTGCAGTGAGGTTCTTTTTCTGCACACATGTCAGTGACAATCCCACTCTACATTAGACATAACCATACCAACTTCAAGAGTGCAAGAAAGTCAACCACATTGACTCCACACACCAGAGTCACCATGTTTCAGGCACCATCTTCTACGCTTCCACTTCAAGTCTGAAGGGCTGCACGGTGGCTCAGCAGTAGAGTCGCTACCTTACAGCGCCAGGGATTCGGGTTTGATCCTGACCATGGGTGCTGGTCCGCACAGAGTTTGTACATTCTCTCCGTGACCTGCATGGGTTTCTCCGGTTTTCCCCCACACTCCAAAGACGTACAGGTTTGTAGGCTAATTGGCTTGCTATAATTGTAAGCTGTCCCTAGTGTGTGTAGGATAGTGCGAATGTGCGTGAATCACTGGTCGCTGCTGACTTGGTGGTCTGAAGTGCCTGTTTCATAAGGTCACAAGGAATAGGAGTAGAATTAGGCCATCCGGCCTATCATGTCTACACCATTCAATCATGTCTGATTTGTCTCTCCCTCCTAACCCCATTCTCCTGCCTACTCCCCATGACCTCTGACACCCACACTAATCAAAAATCTATCTCTGCCTTAAAAATATCCACTGACTTGGCCACCACAGCCTTCTGTGGCAAAGAATTTCACAGATTCACCACCCTCTGACTAAATAAATTCCTCCTCATCTCCACTCTAAAAGAGCATCCTTTAATTCTGAGGCTGTGATCTCTTGTCGTAGACTCTCCCATTAGTGGAAACATCCTCTCCACAGATGTCTGCGCTATCTCTCAAAGGAACTAAACTTAAAGTCTAAAATAAAAATAAAAACATGAAGAGTCTTAACATGGCTGTAAAGGCCCATTGCCCCTGGTCAGAGATGCAAGGGTCGGACTGGCCAGTGATGTACCAATATTTTCTACCACTACTCAATGCCACTGAGTGAAATGAGAGCATGGCCAGGGTGGTGTGGGTACTATTCGACCAGGTACTATTCGATCCATGAAGTCTACTCCGCCATTCAATCCTCTCCCTCCTAACCCCATTCTCCTGCCTTCACCCCAAAACACCCTGATACCTGTACTAATCAGGAATCTGTCAATTTCTGCCTTAAATCTCCGCCTGAACTATATCCATTGACTTGGCAACCACAGTCTTCAGTGGCAAAGAATTGCACAGATTCACCACCCTCTGACACCACCCTCATACCACCAGGGGCGCCGTATGATGGCAGCTACGCCGGTAGTCTGCTTGTTTTATATTTATTTCTTATTTTTAGTGTTTGTTAAAAGTTTGTTTTAATGTTCTCCGGTTTGTTTTATGTGGGGGGAGGGGGGGATGGGATCGGAGGAAACTTTTCTTCAGGTTCTTACCTTGCCGGAGATGAGATCAATTTTCGGATCACATTCTCTGGGCGCTCTGCAGCCGACCATCGATGGAGCTGGAGGCCTCCTCGGACTGTCGTGAGCCCCAGCGCGGGGCGCGGACTTAACATCGGAGCTGATCCCTTGGATCCCTTAACACCGAACGCGATCGGAGGGATCGCTCCAACCGCGGCCTGCGGACTTGCCATCAAGAGCTCGCAGTCTCGGGTGAGGCTAGTCGGGAAGCTCCAATCACGCAGAAGGCTGGACCAGCCCCGACGCGAGGTCAGATCGCCCGGCGCGGGGGAGATGACATCCCCCCGATGCGGGAGCTGACCACCTCGACGCAGAGGGCCCGTACGCCGCCGGCTACGGGAGTCAAGATCGTCCCGTCAACGGAGGGCTCGAGGCCCCCGACCGCGGAAAAACAACAGGGAAGGGACTTGAACTTTATTTCACCTTCCATCACAGTGAGGAATGTGTAGGAGTCACTGTGGTGGATGTTCATGTTACAATGTGTTTTGGGTGATCAGTTGCTTTTTATTTGTATGACTGACTTGGCAAATGAAATTCCTCGTATGTTGCAAAACATACTTATAAAGTACTATTCTGATTCTGATTCTAAAGAAATTCCTCCTCATCTCTTCTCTAAATGTACATCCTTTTATTCTGAGGCTCCGTCCTCTGGTTCTAGACGCTCCCACTAGTGGAAACACCCTCTCAGAATCCACTGTTTCCAGGCCTTTAACTATTCGGTAGATTTCAATGAGGTCCCCCCTCATCCTCGTAAATTCCCTCTGGACCTAGTGAGACCACACCTGGAGTATTGTGTGCAGTTTTGGTCCTAATTTGAGGAAGGCCATTCTTGCTATTGGTGGAGTGCAGCGTAGGTTCACAAGGTTAATTTCCGGGATGGCGGGTTTGTCATATGCTGAGAGAATGGAGCGGCTGGGCTTGTGCACGCTGGAGTTTAGAAGGATGAGAGGGGATCATATTGAAACATCTAAGATTTTTAAGAATTTGGACACACTAGAGGCAGGAAACATGTTCCCGATGTTGGGGAAGTGCAGAACCAGGGGTTACAGTTTAAGAATAAGGGGTAAGGCATTTAGAACGGAAATGAGGAAACACTTTTTCACACAGAGAGTTGTGAGTGGTGGAGTCCGGTTCTCTGGATACTTTCAAGAGAGAGCGAGAGAGGGCTCTCTAGTGTGAGGTAGATAGTGAAGTCAGGGGATATGGGGAGAAGGCAGGAACGGGGTACTGATTGTGGATGATCAGCCATGATTATATAGATGGCAGTACTGGCTCGAAGGGCAGAATGGCCTACTCCTGCACCTATTGTCTATTGTCTATTGACTCAGTAGGCCGAAAGGCCTGCTCCATACAACACTATCCCACGTTACGTGTACCAATCGTATTTAAATAAGAAAGTGTTGTTGCTCGATTGTGCAAAACAAGCAGAATTACCCTAGACACTTTCTTCAGTTTCAGGAGAAGATTTTCCAGTAAAACCTCCCTTCTCTCATCTCGAGCTGTTTGATAAACATTCCCTGCCAACTCATTTCTTAGAACCAGCTCCCCACACACCGAGACACTTTCTATACCTGGCCCACTCTGCTTTTCTATTCCTTTCACCTCACTGAGCCTGAGAGAGTGATCCACCTCTTTGTTTCACTTCATCACTCTCTGCACCCACTCTCAGCTACACCTGGCCTCCTGAAAGCACAGCTTCCTGGAAACGCAAAGAGAAACAACTAACGTTACTTTCAAGATTCAGCAGGAATACAGCACGAACATTGCTCTCCGCTTCACTCTCTCCTCACCTCTCGTGCTCTCTACCCATCGTGCCTTCTCAGGTGGACACAAAATGCTGGAGTAACTCAACGGGACAGGCAGCATCTCTGGAGAGATGGAATGGGTGACGTTTTGGGTCGAGACCCTTCTTATAGACAATAGACAATAGGTGCAGGAGTAGACCATTCTGCCCATTGAGCTAGCACCGTAATTTAGTGTGATCTTGGCTGATCATCCACCATCAGTAACCCGTTCCTGCCTCCTCCCCATATCCCCTGACTCCACTATCTTTAAGAGCCCTATCTAGCTCTCTCTTGAAAGTATCCAGACAAACAGCCTCCACCGCCCTCTGAGGCAGAGGATTCCACAGGCTCACAACTCTTTGTGTGAAAAAGTGTTTCCTTGTCTCCGTTCTAAATGGCTTACCCCTTATTCTTAAACTGTGGCCCCTAGTTCTGCACTCCTCCAACATCGGGACCATGTTTCCTGCATCTAGTGTGTCCAAACCCTTAATAATCTTATGTGTTTCAATATGCCTCCTTCAGGTAGAAGGTACAGGAGCCTGAAGACTGCAACAACCAGGTTCAGGAATAGCTACTACCCCACAGCCATCAGGCTATTAAACTTGGCTCGGACAAAGCTCTGAACATTAATAACCCATTAATAACCCAGAATCATATCGACAAAAATGGGAAAATGAAACTGGTTTACCGATATTAGAAGATTTTTGGGAAGAAAGCTTACAACGAATACATCGCTGTTCGTTAAATGCCAGACATACTTTGATACAATTCAAAATATTACATAGATTACATTACTCAAAAAAGAAATTAAATAGAATTTTTCCTAATATATCACCATTGTGTTATAAATGTCAGCACATAGAAGCTGATTTAACTCATAGTTTTGTAATATGTACAAAACCTAATAGTTATTGGACTGAGATTTTCAAAATTATTTCCATAGTTCTTAAGATCACATTAATTCCTGACCCAAAATTAATAATATTTGGTGTTTCAGATTCAAATCAAACATTAACAGCAAATCAAAGAAGCTTTCTGGATTATTGTTTAATAATTGGAAAAAAATTAATATTAAAATTTTGGAAGGGACCATTATCCCCTACAATTAAAATGTGGACAGTGGAAATGTTGGAGACGTTGCAATTGGAGAGAATTAGGTTTATCCTAATGGATAAACACGAGCTTTTCGAACAAATATGGTCTCCATTCACTGATTATATGAAGGGGTAGCTGGGCTCAGCATTGAAACTCAACAAGTACCCGGTGGTAAGATCAAACGAAAATGTTTAATCTGAGATTTATATACTTGTCTCTATATATTATAATTAGAAATTGTTCCATTCATTGTTAAGATGTATACTGTTTGTTTTATTTTTAAGTATAATAATTGTTTATTAGCTATATGTTTTTATTTTTTGTTTTTTTTTCCCTTTTTTTTCTCTCTCTTTTTCTCTTCTAATCAAAATTATAATCACACTCTTTAAATTAATCTCTATTCTTTCTTTACTCTTTTTTTTCCTTCTTCACATTATTAAAAAAAAATGGAGGCCTATATATATGGCTTGGTAATATTTATATAATTTTGGAAAGATGTAATTTGTATACCTGAAAAAAATATCATATTATTTGTAATACGTATGGCCTCTAATAAAAATATATTAAAAAAAAAGAATCTTGAATCTTGAATCTTGAATCTTGAAGATCCCCACTCATCCTTCTAAATTCCAGAGTATACAAGCCCAACCGCACCATTCTCTCAGCAAATGACAGTCCCGCCATCCCGGGAATTAATCTTGTGAACACTTTCCTTCCTGATCTTCGCTTAATGATACAGAGGAACACTCCAGTTTATCCGCTGCCAAAGTGTTCCCCTAGCCGGTAATTTTCCAGTTCAGTGGGCGTCCTGAGAAGGTTTCTGTTTTTTGGGTTTCCTCTCAGAGTTGTTTCCTTGTTCACCTGCAATGTCTTTCAGAAGAGAAATGATTCATCCTTCCCTCGTTCCTCACCTCCCACGATTGGTGCTGGTACAATTTTTGTTCTTGCCTCTTTGCAGAGACTTCATCATTCTCGTTGTTAATCATTCTGTCTGTTTTGGTGGTTCGGTTAAATTACCCACCACAGTAATCCGATCCTGTCACATTCTTACCTTTTGACAGAACTTCCTTTGAAATCAGCAATTGACCTAAATGTGTTCTTAACCCTTTGACAGCCAGTTCCATGTTAAAGTAAACGAGACTTTCTTTAGTTTCGAGATACAGTGCGGAACCAGGCCCTTTGGCCCACCGAGTGCGTGCTGAACAGCGATCCCCGCACACTGTGACACTATCCTACACACACTAGGGACGATTTACATTCATTCCAAGCCGAATTAACCTGCACACCTGTACGTCTTTGGAATGCGGGAGGAAACCAAAGATCTTGGAGAAACCCCACCTAGGTCACAGAGGGAACGTACAAACTCCATGCAGAGCACCTGTAGTCAGGATCAAACGTGGGTCGCTGGCGCTGTGAGGCAGCAACTCTGCCGCTGTGCCACTGTGTCGTTAAGGAGATTTTTTTAGTATTTGAGATGAAACACGGAAACAGGCCTTTCAGCCCAACAAATCCGTGCCGGCCAGCAATCCACACACCAACACTACCCTACACACACCAGCGTCAATTTACAATGAGACCAAGCAAATTAGCCTACAGCCCCTCTACACGGGAGGAAACTGGAGATCCTGGAGAAAACCCAAGCTCTAACTTCGTCACCCTTGCATTCCCTCTCTCTCCATCCCTCACCCACCCTAATAGTCTTGCTAGTTTCACTGTTCATGTGCCTCCGTTATCACCTTGACCACAGCCAACAATGGACCATTGTGTGCTCCACCTTTCCTGAGTCATTGGCGCTGGCTCTGAATTGATCTGTACCTCTTCATATCTCTAGTTTATCTCTCTCTCTCCCCTGACTCTCAGTCTGAAGAAGGATCTCGACCTGAAACATCATCTATTCCTTTTGTCCAGAGATGCTGCGTGGCTCACTGAGTTACTCCATCCTTTGAAGGCCTGTCCCTCCCCCACCCGTCGCACCAGCTTCTCATTTTCATTAAACAAACAGCTAACAATGGCATGTTTTCTTTATCATCATTACATTTTTGCACATCTTTCATTCATTGGTCTTTATCTCTCTACAACATCATGGTCTATATCTCTCATTTTCCCTTTTCCCTGACTAGTCTGAAGAAGGGTCATGACCCGAAACGTCACTCATTCATTCTCTCCAGAGGTACCGCCTGTCCTGCTGAGTTATTCAACTTTTCGTGGCTATCTTCGGTTTAACCAATAGACAATAGAAAATAGGTGCAGAAGTAGGCAATTTGGCCCTTCGAGACAGCACCGCTATTCAATGTGATCATGGCTGATCATCCACAATCAGTACCCCGTTCCTGCCTTCTCCCCATATCCCTTGACTCCGCTATCTTTAAGAGCTCTAACTAGCTTTCTCTTGAAAGCATCCAGAGAACCGGCCTCCACTGCCCTCTGAGGCAGTGAATTCACACTCGCAACTCTCTGTGTGAAAATGTTTTTGCTCATCTCCTTTCTAAATGGCTTACTCCTTATTCTTAAACTGTGGCCCCTGATTCTGGACACCCCCAACATCGGGAGCATGTTTCCTGCCTCTAGCACGTCCAAACCCTTAATAATCTTATATGTTTCAACAAGATGCTCTCTCATCCTTCTAAATTCCTGCGTGTACACAAGCCAAGTCGCTCCATTCTATCAACATATGACAGTCCCGCCATCCCGGGAATTAACCTAGTGAACCTACGCCGCACTCCTTCAATAGCAAGAATGTCCTCCCTCAAATTTGGAGACCAAAACTGCACACAATACTCCAGGTGTGGTCGAGACCTTTCTTCAGAGAGGAAGAAGGGTTTTGACGCAAAACTTCCAGGTGTTGTCTCACTAGGGCCCCGTACAACTGCAGAAGGATCTCTTTGCTCCTATACTCGGCTCTTCTTGTTATGAATCCCAACATGCCATTAGATTTCCTTACTGCCTGCTGCACCAATAGCAATACCCTTGGAAGATGAAGGATGTACCATTCATTTTCTCATAATGCAACCATCAGATACCCTTGTCACCGTGTATGTCCACACCTTCCCATGAAACACATATGCAATGCTTGCATTCTTGAACCCAGCTAACACCTCTCCTTTGAAAGCCTATCCCTCCCCCACCCAAGTCCCACCAGTTTTTTTCGTTCTCACCCAACAAACTGAGGAAGGGTTTCGACCCGAAACGTTGCTATTTCCTTCGGTCCATAGATGCTGCTGCACCCGCTGGGTTTCTCCAGCACTTT
This sequence comes from Raja brachyura, assembly GCA_963514005.1. The sequence goes on from CAUPSL010000252.1 coordinate 36,475, forward strand.
TGTCTACCTTCCATTTCCCAGCATCGGCAGTTCCTTCTTAAACAAACAGCTAACCATGGGCTGTTTCCTTTATCACCGTTACATTTTTGCACATCTTTCATTCATTGGTCTTTATCTCTCTACAACATCACCGTCTATATCTCTAATTTTCCATTTTCCCTGACTAGTCTGACGAAGGATCTCGACCCAAAACGTCACCCATTCATTCTCTCCAGAGGTGCTGCCTGCCGCGATGAGTTACTACAGCTTTTCGTGTCTATCTTCGGTTTAGGCAATAGACAATAGACAATAGGTGCAGGAGTAGGCCCTTTGGCCCTTTGGCCCTTTGAGCCAGCATCGCCATTCAATGTGATCATGGCTGATCATCCACAATCAGTACCCCGTTCCTGCCTTCTTCCAATATCACTAGACTCCGCTATCTTTAAGAGCTCTATCTAACTCGCTCTTAAAAGCATCCAGAGAACCGGCCTCCACCGTCTGCTGAGGCAGAGAATTCCGCAGACTCACAACTGTGTGAAGCAGTATTTCCTCATTCCCGTTCTAAATGGCTTATCCCTTTTTAAGAGAGTTGGCGTGGATAAGCTTTTTCCATTGAGAGTAGGGAAAATTCAAACAAGATTTGAGAATTAAGGGATTAAAGTTTAGGGGTAACATGAAGGGGAACTTCTTTACTCAGAGAGTGGTAGCTGTGTGGAATGAACCTCCAGTGGAAGTGGTGGAGGCAGGTTAGATTTTATCATTTAAAAATAATTTGGATGGGTATATGCATGGGAAAGGAATGGAGGATTATGGTGTGAGTGCAGGTAGATGGGACTAGGTGAGAGTAAGTGTTCGGCACGGACTATAAGGGCCGAGATGGCCTGTTTCCGTGCTGTAATTGTTATATGGTTATATGGTTATTCTTAAACTGCGGCCCCTGGTTCTGGACTCCCCCAATATCGGCAACATGGTTTCTGCCTCTAGCTGGTCCAATCCCTTAATAATCTTATATGTTTCAATGAGATCCCCTCTCATCCAGAGTATACAAGCCCAGCCACTCCATTCTATCAACATTATGACACTCCTACCATCCTGAGAATTAACCTTGTGAACCTACCCTACACTCCCACAATAGCAAGAGTGTCCTTCCTCAAATTAGGGGACCAGTACTGCACACAATACTACAGGTGTGGTCTCACTAGGGCCCTGTACAACTGCAGGAGGACCTATTTGCTCCTGCACTCCACTCCTCTTGTTATGAAGGCCAACATGCCATTCGCTTTCGTCACTGCCTGCTGTACCTGCATGCGTACTTTTATTAAACGTCACCCATTGATTCTCTCCAGAGGAGCTGCCTGTCCCACTGAGTTACTCAATCTTTTCGTGTCTATCTTCAGTTTAAAGCCTGCATCTACAGTCCATTCCTACACACAAGGCCTATCGTCTGGTGTTGCCATGGAGATGGGGAGGAGTGGGGTGGAGGAAGAAGACATGATCTCACCGAGGAAATCTAATGCCACCTCATTTCCCCTGAATACTTGGGTTTGGTTACTCCGAAGCTGTGCTGTCACAGGGGAAGTCTATATTTAAAGTCTCTGTCACACCTCCTCCGTTCGTTGAAGATATTCAGAAATCCCACTGCCAACCAAGCAACTCTTTTTGTTTTCCGCCTTGTTCCACCATCATCAGTTGCCTCCTGGTAGAGATATCTTCGTGGGCTAGTCCTTTCCTTGCCCAATGGTTCAATGGTTCAATTATAGACAATAGATGCGGGAGTAGGCCATTCGGCCCTTTGAGCTAGCACCGCCATTCAATGTGATTATGGCTGATCATACCCAATCAGTACCCCGTTCCTGCCTTCTCCCCATATCCCCTGACTCTGCTATCTTTAAGAGCCCTATCTAGCTCTCTCTTGAAAGTATCCAGAGAACTGGCCCCCACCGCCCTCTGAGGCAGAGAATTCCACAGACTCGTAACTCTCTGGGTGAAAAAGTGTTTTCTCATCTCCGTTCCAAATGGCTTACCCCTTATTCTTAAACTGCGGACCCTGGTTCTGGGATCCCCCAACACCGGGAACATGTTTCCTGCCTCCAGCATGTCCAAACCCTTAATAATCTAATATGTTTCAATAAGATTCCCTCTCATCCTTCTAAACTCCAGAGTATACAAGCCCAGCCGCTCCATTCTCTTAGCATATGCCAGTCCCGCCATCCCCGAAATTAACATGTAAACAAGGAGGAGAGGAGAGGTTGATGATATGCACCAATGCAAACATTCACTGTCTCTGCTGGATCTAGTATCAGCTTATCGACAGGAAGTTCTGGTCTTTAAGATGTGGTGGATACGTTCTTGATCCTCTGCTCTGATGGCAAGGTGAGACAGTTGTGTACAACTTGCAGAACAGTTGCAAGACCACACTGCATCTAAGGCACGTCAATAAAAAAACTAATCTCTCTGCACATTTGCTGTGTAATAATTAGCTTGCACCAAACGGGTGTCTATGCTATACGGTTGATTCATGCGACTACTCAGACAGTTTCTCCGTTGGTGGCTGGGGAAGAGGTGATAATGAATGGATACAAGCATGTGAACCATGGAACTACTTCGCAGATTAGAGTGTGTGTGGGGGGGGGGGGGGGGATTCAAGGGTTACCTGAAATTCGAGAAATCAGCGTTCAAAATCAACCTGGGTTGTAAGGTGCCCAAGCGAAATATGAGGTGTTGTTCCTCCAATTTGCGTGTGGCCTCACTCTGACTGTGGACAGAAAGGTCAGTACGGGAATGGGAAGGGGAATTGAAATGTTCGCCAACCGGCAGAACACAAGGGCTAAGGTGGACTGGGCATTAAAAAGTGTTCAGTGAAGGAATCTCAGGCAGACAAAAATGCTGGAGAAACTCAGTGGGTGAGGCAGCATCTGTGGAGCGAAGGAATAGGTGACGTTTCAGGTCGAGACCCTTCATCTGCGAGGAAATCTTGGTTCTTCTGACTAGAAAGACTGACTTTCAGTCTGAAGAAGGGCATCGACCGGAGACGTCACCTATTCCTTTTCTCCGGAGATGCTGTCTGACCCGCTGAGCTGCTCCAGCCTTTCGTGTCTATCTTGGTTCTCCTGAATTAGTTCTTCTGAATTGCCTTTCTGAATTAGTTACGGGCGGTCACGGTGGTGCAGCGGTAGAGTTGCTGCCCTTACAGCTAATGCAGCGCCGGAGATCCATGTTCGATCCAGACTACGGGCGCTGTCTATATCTAACACCATCTCTCTGAGCACCGGCTCCCCTCAGGGCTGTGTCCTGAGTCCACTGCTGTTTACCCTGATGACCCACGACTGTTGTGCCAGGTTTTAGTACAAACCAAAATCATGAAGTACGCAGATGACACAACAGTGGTGGGCCTCATCAGGGACGACAATGAGCTGGCTTACAGGGAGGAGGTAAAACAACTGGTGGACTGGTGCAATACGAACAACCTGATCCTGAATGTCGAAAAAACAAAGGAGGTCATCGTCGACTTCAGGAAAAAGCGGCACAGTCCCATACCACTTCACATCAATGACAGCGATGTGGAGGTGGTCAGTAGCACTAAGTTCCTGGGGGTGCAGATCACTAACAGTCTGACCTGGTCGAATAACATCTCATCAACAGTTAAGAGAGCGCAGCAGCGGTTGCACTTTCTGTGCCGGATGAGAAGAGCTCACCTCCCCCATCCTATCCTCACCACTTTCTACAGGGGCACCATAGAGAGTATTTTGACCAGCTGTATCTCTGTCTGGTTTGGGGGCTGTAAAGCCTCCGACTGGAAGTCCGTGCAGAGAGTGGTGAGGACAGCGGAAAAAATCATCGGGACCTCTCTCCACTCAATCGGGGATATTGCGACCAAACGTTGCGTGTCTAAGGCCAGCAGTATTATAAAAGATCCCACACATCTCCATCACGGACTGTTCACTCTGCTGCCCTCGGGAAAAAGATATCGTAGCATAAGGAGCAGAACATCAAGGTTCTGCAACAGCTTGTTCCCACGAGCCATCAGACTCCTGAATGCCATGTAATGGGCTCCCACCATTGTCTATTTATCCTTTTATCCTTTTTATCCATTTCATCCATGTTAATCCTTCTGTTAATTATCGTGTTGCACAGGGAGCCAAATGCAACGGAATTTCGTTTGGAACTGCATATATCGATGTATTTCTAAATGACAATAAAGTTTGTTTGACTTGACTTTGACTTGGCTTGTCTGTACGGAGTTTGTACGTTCTCCCCGTGACCTGCGTGGGTTTTCTCCGAGATCTTCTTTTCTTCCACACTCCGAAGTCGTACAGGCTTGTAGGTTAATAGATTTGGTGAATGTAAAAAAAATCGTCCCTAGTGGGTGTAGGATAGTGTTAGTGTGCGGGCATCGCTGGTCGGCACGGTCCTGGTGGGCCGAAGGGCCTGTTTCCGCACTGTATCTCCAAACTAAACTAAAAGAGTCAGGACCGTGCCACAGGATTGGAAACAAAAGTGATGAAGATGTAGAAATGGTGTGATATGAGTGGGGCATTTGGCTTTGCTCATGCAGAAAGTAGCATTATTCACTTCCGTGTGACTGCTCAAGGAAACTTAAAGCTGGAAAATGCAGAAGTGTGACATTTTCCCTTTCCCACTGCAAGCAGTTTGCATTTGGGAATTTCCTTCCATGTTGCACTTCCACGCTCTGTTTCCTTTTTTTTAAATGCACTTCATCAAAACTAAATATTTTCAATTTCGGAGCCAGGGGCCACAGTTTAAGAATAAGGGGTCGGCCACTTAGAACGGAGATGAGGAAACACTTTTTCCACACAGAGATTTGTGAGTCTGTGGAATTCTCTGCCTCAGAGGACAGTGGAGGCCGGTTCTCTGGGTGCTTTCAAGAGAGAGCTAGATACGGCTCTTGAAGATAGCGGAGTCAGTGGATATGGGGAGAAGGCAGGAACAGGGTACTGAATGTGGATGATCAGCCATGATCACATTGAATGGCAGTGCTGGCTTGAGGGGCCGAATGGCCTATTCCTGCACCTATTGCCTATTGTCTATTGTCAATCGTTTACAATAATAATATTTTCAAAACAAATAAGGCCAACACCCCCCCCCCCCCCCCCCCCCCGCCACAATGCAAAAATGACCAAGTAATCTTATTGCTAATTATCAAATGACTATTTGAAAAGGTCGGCATGGTGGCGCTGCGGTAGAGTTGCTGCCTTAGACCGCCAGAGACCCCGGTTTGATCTTGACCACAGGCGCCAGTCTGTACGGAGTTTGTACATTCTCCGTGCGGCCTGCGTGGGTTTTCTCCAAGTTCTTCGGTTTCCTCCCACACACTAAAGACATGCAGGTTTGTAGACTAATTGGATTGGTAAAATTGTGAATTGTCCCTAGTGTGTGTAGGGTAGTGCTAGTGTGTGGGGATCGTTGGTCGGCACGGACTCTGTGGGGCCGAAGGGCCTGCTTCCATGCTGTATCTCAAGAATCAGGACAAGAGTCAAGTGAGTTTTATTGTCATGTGTCCCAGATAGGACAATGACATTCTTGCTTGCTGCAGCACAACACACTATGTAAACATAATACAGAACAGGAGATAAAAGTTCAGTGTGTCCATATACCATGGACCATATGTAAACACAATAAATAAACTGATAAGGTGCAATAGGCTGTTATTGTTCAGCGTGTGTTTGATGGTGAGTTTAATAGCCTGATGGCTGTGGGGAAGCAGCTGTTCCTGAACCTGGATGTATCAGATTTCAGGCTCCTGTACCTTCATCCCGATGGCAACGGAGACATGAGTGTGTGGCCAGGATGGTGTGGGTCTTTGATGATGTTGGCAGCCTTTTTTGAGGCAGTGACTGTGATAGATCCCTTCGATGGTGGGGAGGTCAGAGCCGGTGATGGACTGGGCAGAGGTCACAACTTTCTGCAGACTTTTCCGCTCCTGGACGTTCAAGTTAACGCCCACGAGTGGACGTAAACTCCAGAGACTCCAGCTGCCTGAATCGCTGAGTTACTCCGGCAATTTGTCCTTTTGTGCATTGACAGGCATCTGCAGCTCCTTGTTTCTACCTAATCCCTTCACAAAGGCTAAGAGGGACATGGGTCAGAAACAGTCAAATAACTCAGATCGGCTCCTGAGTTAGCGTGAAACGTTGGGCCAGTTACCGTGTTCTATCACGCTAAAACTCACATTTTATTCATCGGATAGACGCTATGTAAATTCGAATCACCGCTTGGAAATATCAATGTCTTGGAGCGTGTGAATCATCGACTAGTTGTGAAATGTGTTTGTGTTGAATTATGCTATTAGCCATCCAATAAACAATGCAGGATATGACCAATTCATCATCTGTCACAATCTAAGGATAGGAAAAAGACTAGAAACAGTGACCGAGAACAATCTGTTGCTGACTAATGAGAACCCTTCTGACCCAAAACATCACTCATCCTTTGTTTTCCAGAGATAGGCGAAGGTTTGGAGGAACATGGACCAAATGCAGGCAGGTGGGACTAGTGTAGCTGGGGACATGTTGGCCGGTGCGGGCAAGTTGGGCCGGAGGGCCTGTTTCCATGCTGTATCACTCTATGAGATGCTGCCTGCGGCAGAGTAGGGGAACAACGAACCAGAGCGCATGATTTTAAAGGTAGGAAGGCCAAGATTCAACAGGATCCAAGTGGCAAACTTTTCATACAAAGTTTCATTCATTCATTCATTCATCATCGTTGAAAACATTAGCGACGCATTGGTGCTGGTTCCTGATGGGAACGGTAATGGACGCACCACACATCTCTGTCCTCCAGTTCCTGCGGACTTCCGCCACTGGAAATATAGGATTGTGGTGTGTGTGTGTGTGCTTTATCATCATTCCTTACAAAGCTATGTTGCTGCCTTACCTGATCCAGTGCTCGATCCAAACTACGAATGCTGTCTGTACGGAGTTTGTACGTTCACCCCGTGACCTCAAGGGTTTCGTCCAGGTGCTCTGGTTTCCTCCAACGACGTACACGTTTTGTAGATTAATTTGACGTTTGTAATTATAAATTGTCCCCAGTGTTAGTGTACGGGGATTGCTGGTCGACGCACACATGGTGGGCCGAATGGCCAGTTTCTGCACTGCTAAGCTAAACTACACTAAACTAAACTAAAGTAAACTAAACTAAACTAAACTAAACTAAACTACACTAAACTAAACTAAACTAAACTGAACTAAACTAAACTGAACCAAGAGAAGGTAGTTGGGGCTGGTGCTTGTAAACCAGTATCATTCATGTTATGATTCATGCTTTTGTAGTTACGCCCACTTGCTTTTACAACACTGCTCCCTGCCTGTTTTCCTTTGGAATTAGGGAGACGTGCAGTTATCAATGCTTTGTCGTTAATAAAGTCTTTGGACCTTTATCATGGTGAAAGTCTTCAGTTATTAATACAGCCGAAACACAACAGTGCTCTAAGAACATTTGAAAGATACTTGGACAGGTACATGGATAGGAAATATTTAGAGGGATATGGGCCAAACGCAAGCAGGTGGGATCAGCATCAATGGGACATGTTGTCCGGCATGGGGAAGTTGGGCCGAAAGGCCTGTGTCCGTGCTGTATGAATCCACACCCATGGATAGGAAAGGTTTAGCGGGATGTGGGCCAAACGTGGGCAGGTGGGACAGGCGTAGATGGGGCATCCTGGTTGGTATGGGAAGTTGGGCCGAAGGGCCTGTTTCTGTGGTGGTTGACACTATGACTATGACTTGGTCGGCATGGGAAGTTGGGCCGAAGGTGCTGCTTCTGTGCTGGTTGACACTATGACTATGATTTGGTCGGCATGGGAAGTTGGGCCGAAGGGCCTGTTTCCGTGCTGTCTGACTCGATGAAACTAAATGGCATCAGTTGCTAGAGCAATGCGTCTTTGCCAGGTTTTGGAGCCCGCTGAGTTTGCAGCACAGAGAGCAGCACATCAGACCACATGAACCACAAAGTAACGCTCCAGCAAGCTGCCGGTCTCGATGCTCGCTTCAGCAAGATGCCAGCAAACACTCGATTTTTTTAAACTTTCAACCACTGTTTGTGTCACTTTTATTTTGAGAAATGTTTCCTCATTGTTCAGCAACTGTAACTGGTTTTGTTCCTGACTTTAGACAGCGTTTAGATGGTGCATTGGTCATATCCTGCATTGATTACACAACTGACATTGCCTTTTATTTATTGGATGGCTAATATTAGAATTCAACATCAACAGCTTTGTGCAGCTGGTTGGCTTGCTGATTCACAAGACCTCAGGCTATCCTGTTTGCAAAGAGTGATTCTAACTTGCAGCAACATGCCGCCTTTATGCAGCATTAGACAGCTGGAAATTAGGCCCTTCAGCCCATATTGCCAAGGCCAACTCTGGTTAGATCTTAAGATCATTAGATGTAAGTGATTGGAGTAGAATTAGGCCGTTCAGCCCATCAAATCTACTCTGCCAATCAATCATGGCAGATCTATCTCTCTCCTAACCCTATTCCCCTGCCTTCTCCCCATAATCTCTGACACCTGTCTAATCAAGAATCTATCTATCTCTGTAGGCCATTCGGCCCTTCGAGCCAGCACCGCCATTCACTGAGATCACGGCTGATCATCCATAATCAGTACCCCGTTCCTGCCTTCTCCCCATGTCCCCTGACTCCGCTATCTTTAGAGCCCTATCTAGCTCTCTCTTGAAAGCATCCAGAGAATCGGCCTCCACCGCCCTCTGAGGCAGAGAATTCCACAGACTCACAACACTCTGTGTGAAAAGGGTACACAAAAGGCTGGAGAAACTCAACGGGTGCAGCAGCATCTAAGGAGCGAAGGAGATAGGCGACGTTTCCGGTCGAGACCCTTCTTCAGACTGGTCCAGTGAAAAGTGTTTCCTCGTCTCCGTTCTAAATTGCTTACCCCTTATTCTTAAACAGTGGCCCCTGGTTCTGGACTCCTCCAACGTCGGGAACATGTTTCTTGCCTCTAGCGTGTCCAAACCCTTAATAATCTTACATGTTTCAATAAGATTCCCTCTCATCCTTCTCAATTCCACTAGTTCTATGTTTTCCCATTTTCACATCCACTCCCTGCACACGAAGGGCAAATGTAATTGAGAAGATTTAACCTCCAAACCCGCACATCTTTGGGACGTGGGGGGAAACCGGAGCACCCGGAGGAACCCCACACGGTCACGGGGAGAAAGCGCAAACAACACACAGACAGAACCCGAGCTCAGGGACGGCACAGTGGCGGAGCAGTGGAATTGCTGCCTGCCTGACAGCGCAGGAAACCAGGGTTGGATTCTGACTGCGGATGCCGTCTGTACGGAGTTGGTACATTGTCACTGGGACCTTGTGGGTTTTCTCCGGGTGCTCTTGTTTCCTCCCACACTCCAAACACGTACAGGTTTGTAGGCCACAGCCAGACATAAAAAACATTTTTTTCCACAAGTGTTTAAGAAGGAACTGCAGATGCTGCAAAATCGGAGTTACACAAAAATGCTGGAGAAACTCAGCGGGTGCAGCAGCATCTGTGGAGCGAAGGAAATAGGCAACGTTTCGGGCCGAAACCCTTTTTCAGAAGTGTAGTCAGTCAGAATCGAACCCTGGTTCCCCGTCTGAAGAAGGGTTGCCTATTTCCTTTTCCTTTCTGATGCTGCACAGTGGACCTGCATTCAATGACAGAGGTGCGGGGAGGGGCACTTGAGTTCCTTTCACAACCTTGAGACTTTGCAGGGCAGCTTTTTACTGTCGATGTTCTCACGGGTAGAAACTCCAGTCATGGGGCTGGGTTCAGCAACATTAGGATCTATATTGGCCAGGACACCAGACGGTGGAAATACCCCAGCTCTCACCACAGAGCAGCAGCCAACAGTGACCCTGGGTGCAGTTTGTTGTGAACGTACTCCCATGGAGTTACACAGAGGGGACCAGTGGAGCGTCCCTTGTAGCCAGGGTCCGGAGGGCAAGGAGCACCGCCACGCCACCTAGTGGTCCGCAGAGGGAGGAGCGGCACTGCTGTCAGTGACTGGAGGACTGGTGACGGGATCTAGGGAGTGGGCAGGGCCAGATTGGGTTGTCCTGGTTGGGTGGCTCCTAGGCCTGGCCAAACTGGGCCAGTCACGGCGCCAGGCGGAAGTGGGCTTTGCCCGAGCCTGATACTTGCCCCTTTCCCGGGGTTATGTCCGCGCCCGGGTGGTGTTGGAGAGGGTGATGTTACTTGTAATATTGTTGTTGGTAATTTAATGTCTGAATAGACAAGAGACAACAGACAATAGGTGCATGAGTAGGCCATTCGGCCCTTCAATCCAGCACCGCCATTCAATGTGATCATGGCTGAACATCCACAATCCTGCGTTTTCCCCATATCACTTGACTCCGCTATCCTCAAGAGCTCTATCCAACTCTCTCTCGAAAGCATCCAGAGAATTGGCCTCCACTGCCTTCTGAGGCAGAGAATTCCACAGATTCACAACTCCCTGGGTGAAAAAGATTTCCCTCATCTCTGTTCTAAATGACCTACCCCTTATTCTTAAACTGTGGCCGCTGGTTCTGGACTCCCCCAAAAGCTAGTTAGGCTGGGCCGAATACTTGCCCCAGTCCGCATCTATGGTGCCGAAGGGGAAATGGTCAAGAGCTTCAAGTTCCTGTGTAAATATCACCAACAAACTGTCTTGGGTCAACCACAATGAAGCTATGGTCAAAAAAGCATCACAGTGCCCGTACTTCCTCAGGCGACGAAGGAAGTTCGGAATGTCCCCAACGACTCTAACCAACATCTACAGTCTTGGGAACAGCTCTGCCCAAGTCCGCAAGAAACTGCTGGGAGTTGTGTGTGTAGCCCAGTCCATCACACGGACCAGCCTCCCCGACACTGACTCCATCTACTCCATTCACGTTGCCTTGGGAAAGCAGCCCAACATAATCTAAGACCATTCCCACCCTGGTCATTCCCTCATCTCTGCTCTCCCATCGGGCAATGGATGCAAAACCCGTGATAGCATCTAGATCAGACTTCCTCCCCGGCTGTTATCATTCACAATCACAATCACAATAATACTTTATTAGCCAAGAAGGTTTTACAACCTACGAGGAATTTCATTAGCCAAGTCAGTCATTGAAATAAAACACATTTTAACATAAACATCCACCACAGTGACACCACAGTGACTCCTCCACGATCCTAACTGTGATGGAATGTGAACAAAAAAGTTCCATAGTTTTAAAGATTACATTAAGCCCTGACCCAAAATTAATTATATTTGAGGTTTCAGATTCAAACCAAACTTTAACAGCAAATCAAAGAAATTTTCAGGATTATTGTTTAATAATTGGAAAAAAATTAATATTAACATTTTGGAAGGGACCATTATCCCCGACAATTAAAATGTGGACAGTGGAAATGTTGGAGACGTTACAACTGGAGAGAATTAGGTTTATCCTAATGGATAAACTTGAGCTTTTTGAACAAATATGGTCTCCATTCACAGATTATATGAAGGGGTAGCTGGGCTCAGCATTGAAACTCAACAAGTACCCGGTGGGAAGATCAAACAAAAATGTTTAATTTCAGATTTATATACTTGTCTCTATATATTATAATTAGAAATTGTTCCATTCATTGATAAGATGTATACTGTTTTCTTTACCTCAAGTATAATAATTGTTTACTAGTTATAGGGGTTTTTTTTTGTGTTTGTTTTTTTGGGTTTTTTTGTGTTTTTTTTAAATTATTATTTTTATTTTTTATTTTTTTATTTTTTTTAAGAATATAATCATATTCTTCAAATTATTCACTATTCTTTCTTTATACTTTTTTCTTTTTCTCTTTTTCATACTATAAAAAAAATGGAGGCCTATATACTTGGTTTGTTAATATTTATATAATTTTGGAAAGATGTATTAATTATATCTGATAAAATTGTTATATTATTTGTAATATGTATGGCCTCTAATAAAAATATATTAAAAAAAAAAAGTTCAAATCTGTTCCCTTCTTTGCTCTCCTGCGGTCGGGGGCCTCCAGCCTTCCGTTGACGGGATGATCTTGACTCCCGTAGCCGGCGGCGTTTGGGCCCTACGCATCGGGGTGATCAGCTCCCGCATCGGGGGGATGTCAGCTCCCCCGCGCTGGGCGATCGGACCACGCGTCGGGACTGGTCGAGCCTCTGATCAAGACAATTAAGAATTTAAGAATGCTTATATGTTTCTATAAGAGCACCCTCTCATCGTTCTAAATTCCAGTCAACACCTGCCCAGTCGACCCATTCTTTCATCATATGACAGTCCCGCCATCCCGGGAATTAAGCTGGTGAACCAGACGCTGGTTTTCTGACGAAAGACACCAAATGCTGGCCTATCTCAACTGGTCAGGTAGCATTCCTGGACAATATGGATGGGTGACGTTTGGGTGGAGACCCATCTTCAGACTCGAGTCTGAAGAAAGGTCCTGACATGAAACGTCACCTATCCATGTTGTCCACGTATGCTGCCTGACACACTGGGACACGCCAGCATTTTGTGTCGTACATGTTGTGCCTGCGTATGGCTCAACTGTACTTTTGTATACTACAAAAGTCAAACAAAAGTCAAACAAACTTTATTGTCATTTAGAAATACATCGATATATGCAATTCCAAACGGAATTCCGTTGCATTTGGCTCCCTGTGCAACACGATAATTAACAGAAGGATAACCATATAACCATATAACAATTACAGCACGGAAACAGGCCTTCTCGGTCCTTCCAGTCCGTGCCGACCATTTATTTTCCCCTAGTTCCATCTACCTGCACTCAGACCTTACCCCTCCATTCCCTTCCCGTCCATATACCTATCCACTTTACTTTTAAATGTTAAAATCGAACCTGCCTCCACCACTTCTGCAGGAAGATCATTCCACACAGCCACCACTCTCTATGATAAACATCGATAAAATGGATAAAAAGGATAAAAGGATAAATAGACAATGGTGGCAGCCCATTACATGGCATTCAGGAGTCTGATGGCTCGTGGGAAGAAGCTGTTGCAGAACCTTGATGTTCTGCTCCTTATGCTACGATATCTTTTGCCCGAGGGCAGCAGAGTGAACAGTCCATGATGGAGATGTGTGGGGTCTTTTATAATACTGCTGGCCTTAGACACGCAACGTTTGGTCGCAATATCCCCAATAGAGGGGAGAGAGGTCCCGATGATTTTTTCCGCTGTCCTCACCACTCTCTGCACAGACTTCCAGTCGGAGGCTTTACAGCCCCCAAACCAGACAGAGATACAGCTGGTCAAAATACTCTCTATGGTGCCCCTGTAGAAAGTAGTGAGGATGGGATGGGGGAGATGAGCTCTTCTCATCTGGCGCAGAAAGTGCAACCGCTGCTGCGCTCTCTTAACTGTTGATGAGATGTTATTTGACCAGGTCAGACTGTTAGTGATCTGCACCCCCAGGAACTTAGTGCTACTGACCACCTCCACATCGCTGTCATTGGTGTGAAGTGGTATGGGACTGTGCCGGTTTTTCCTGAAGTCGACGATGACCTCCTTTGTTTTTTCGACATTCAGGATGAGGTTGTTCGTACTGCACCAGTCCACCAGTTGTTTCACCTCCTCCCTGTAAGCCAGCTCATTGTCGTCCCTGATGAGGCCCACCACTGTTGTGTCATCTGCGTACTTCATGATGTGGTTTGTACTAAACCTGGCACAACAGTCGTGGGTCATCAGGGTAAACAGCAGTGGACTCAGGACACAGCCCTGAAGGGAGCCGGTGCTCAGAGAGATGGTGTTAGAGGTGTTATTTCCAACCCTCAGAGTCTGGGGTCTGTCAGTGATTTACGAGTTGATTTAATCAGATAACACACAAAAAATAAAACTTATCACTATATGCTGGTGCACGTGACGATAGCAAAGCAATATCAAACTGAACTAAAAAGATGTAAACAACAGTCATGTTTACATTTTAGAAACATAGAAACATAGAAATTAGGTGCAGGAGTAGGCCATTCGGCCCTTCGAGCCTGCACCGCCATTCAATATGATCATGGCTGATCATCCAACTCAGTATCCCGTACCTGCCTTCTCTCCATACCCTCTGATCCCCTTAGCCACAAGGGCCACATCTAACTCCCTCTTAAATATCGCCAATGAACTGGCCTCAACTACCCTCTGTGGCAGAGAGTTCCAGAGACCCACCACTCTCTGTGTGAAAAAAGTCCTTCTCATCTCGGTCCTAAAGGATTTCCCCCTTATCCTTAAGCTGTGACCCCTTGTCCTGGACCCTTTGCTGTGAGCAGATCTCCAGGTTTTAAAGTGTTCAGGGGGAACCTTGTGGTCCGAGGCAGAAAATGGCTGATCGCTGCTTAAACTCCATTCATGTCCCTCGTTGAGGATGGCAAGGAATCACACACAGACACAAAATGCTGACGTAACTCAGCGGGACAGGCAGCATCTCTGGAGGGAAGGAATGGGTGACATTTCAGGTCGAGACCCTTCTTCAGACTGGTGTCAGGGGAGAGGGAGATACAGAGATAAGGAAGTGTAAGGTGTGAAAGCAGGGCAAAGGGAATGTAGATCAATGAAATGGTAGGATAGATCATTGTTAGCTGGGAGAAAGTGACAACAAAGCAATCAGAGATAAAATGGAGTCGGAGACAGTAAGACTGGTCGGAGAACTGGGAAGGGGGGGGGGGGGATGGAGAGAGAGGTAAATCAAGAGTTACTTGAAGGTAGAGAAGTCAATGTTCATACCAAAGCTAGACACAAAATGCTGGAGTAACTCAGCTGGTGAGGCAGCATCTCTGGAGAGAAGGAATGGGCGACGTTTCCGGTCATGAAAGCAAAGTTACTCCAGCATTTTATGCCTATCTTCGGTTTAAACTAGCATCTGCAGGTCCTTCCGGCTGAGGTCATCCCTCACTCTTGCAGAGGATGCAAGAGAGGAAGGAAGAGAAGGCAGCCTCGATGTCAGATGGGATCTTTCAGGGATTTTGACCTGACCACAGTTTCTCGTTTTGACAACTGGGACACTTGAGCACACCACGCTAGCCCACACATTAATAACCTCACGAGTGAGCATCATACATGCATGTTGCTGCAATACTGCCGTGACTTATCACAGGATGACTGCCACAACCCAATCACCCCGCACACTCACCCAACCCAAGTCAAACCCTGCACACTCGGGGCAACTTTAAGGGCCTGTCCCACGAAGGCGAGTTTTTCGTCAACAGCCGGCCTCTGCTGGATTGCAACCTTGACATGGAGGAGAGGCTTGTGTACTGCAGTGATCCTGAGAGCTACGTCGGATGGGGTTTGGCATCCTTGGCAGGGTCAACCAAACAGGACGTCTAAATCGTGTCAAGTATGGAAAAGGGGAGGTACAACGGGATCGGGGGTCCTTGTTCATCAGTCGATGAAAGTAAAGGGCCTGTCCCACTGTACGAAGTAATTCAAGAGTTATCCCGCGTTCTCCCCTGATTCGAGCTCATGTAATGTACGTAGCGGGTATGTAGGAGCTCGTGGACGTCACATAGCGGCCGGTACGAGTAGGTACTCGTGAAATCCAGTAAACTCGTGACGTTTTTTCAACACTGTGAAAAATGTTCTCGAGTAAAAAAATACTTGTGATTTAAAAAATTATTACTTTTTACTCGTACGAGCCAGTGTCCAGCACCCTGAGAAGCCAGTGTCCAGCCAGTGTCCAGCACCCTGAGAAGCCAGTGTCCAGCCAGTGTCCAGCAGCCTGAAAAGCCAGTGTCCCCTACGTATCCACAATAAGTGCAGGAGTAGGCCATTCGGCCCTTCGAGCCAGCACCGCCATTCAATGTGATCATGGCTGATCATCCACAATCAGTACCCCGTTCCTGCCTTCTCCCCGTATCCCCTGACTCCGCGATCTTTAAGAGCCCTATCTAGCTCTCTCTTGAAAATATCCAGAGAACCGGCCTCCACCGCCATAGTCAGAGGGTGGCAAATCTGTGGAATTCTTTGCCACAGACGGTGGTGGAGGCCAAGTCAATGGATATTTTTAAGGCAGTGATTGGGGGGTTCTTGACTAGTACGGGTGTCAGGGGTTATGGGGACAAGGCAGGAGAATGGGGTTGAGAGGAAAAGAGAGATCAGCCATGATTGAATGGTGCAGTAGATGTGATGGGCCGAGTGGCCTAATTCAGCACATATAACCTATGAACCTTTGAGTTCAGAGTTTAGTTTAGAGATACAGCGTGAAAACAGGCCCTTCTGCCCACCGAGGTTGCACTGAGAAGCGATTCCCGCACACTAACAATATCCTACTCAAGGGACAATTTACAATCTTATGACCTCAGCCAATCGACCTATAAACCCGCACGTCTACGGAGTGTGGGAGGGAACCGGACATCCCAGGGGAAATCCCAGACAAGTAACGAGGAGAACGTAGCAACTCTGTACAGGCAGCACCCGTAGTCAGGATCGAACCTGGGTCTCCAGCACTGTGAGACAGCAACTCTACCCCTGCACCACCGTGCCGACCCAACTCATGCACTCGCAGCGAAGTATTAACCAGCCATGCCTTGGGATGGGAATATGCAGGGTCTGTTGAGAATGCCATGGAGAATGCAAGGGTCTGGGACTGGAGATCAGCTGGCAGATGGTGCAGGAGGTCACACAGCGAGGGAGGAATGCACCGAACAGTGAAAGGCTTGGAGAGAGTGGATGTGGAGAGGATGTTTCCACGAGTGGGAGAGTCTAAGACTAGAGGTCACAGCCTCAGAATTAAAGGGCGTTCCTTTAGGAAGGAGATGAGAAGGAATTTCTTTAGTCAGAGGGTGGTGATTCTGTGGATTTCTTTGCCACAGAAAACTGTGGAGGCCAAGTCAATGGATATTTTTAAAACCGAGACAGGTAGATTCTTGATTAGTACAGGTGTCGGGGGTTATGGGGAGAAGGCAGGAGAATGGGGTTAGGAGGGAGAGAGTGAAGAGCCATGATTGAATGGTGGAGTAGACTTGATGGGCCGACTGGCCGAATTCTACCTCTATCCCCTTTGACCAAGGGTGGTGGGTATATGGAACGAGCTGCCGGGAGAGGTAGTTGAGACAGGTATTAGAAAATATAGAAAACATAGAAAAATGGGTGCAGGGGTAGGCCATTCGGCCCTTCGAGCCTTCACCGCCATTCAATGTGATCATAGCACTACATTATAAAATAAATTGGCTGGGTGCATGGATAGGATGAATTTAGTTTAGTTTATTGTCACCTGTACCAAGGTACAGTGAAATGCTTTTTTTTTGTTGGGTCCAATCCAATCGGCAGAAATTATAATTACAATCAAGCCATCCAAAGTTTACAGAAACATTAAACTTTAATAAAGAAATAACATTTAGTGCAAGATAAAGTCCGATTAGAGATAGTCCACAGGTCTCCAATGAGGTGGATGGGAGTCATTGCGTACAGTTTTGGTCTCCTAATCTGAGGAAAGACATTCTTGCCATAGAGGGAGTATAGAGAAGGTTCACCAGACTGATTCCTGGGATGTCAGGACTTCCATATGAGGAAAGACTGGATAGACTCGGCTTGTACTCACTAGAATTTAGAAGATTGAGGGGGGATCTGATAGAAACTTACAACATTCTTAAGGGGTTGGACAGGCTAGATGCAGGAAGATTGTTCCCGATGTTGGGGAAGTCCAGAACATGCGGTCACAGTTTAAGGATAAGGGGGAAGTCTTGTGGGACCGAGATGAGAAAAACATTTTTCACACAGAGAGTGGTGAATCTCTGGAATTCTCTGCCACAGAAGGTAGTTGAGGCCAGTTCATTGGCGATATTTAAGAGGGAGTTAGATGTGGTCCTTGTGGCTAAAGGGATCGGGGGTATGGATGGAAGGCAGGTACAGGATACTGAGTTGGATGATCAGCCATGAATGGTGGTGCAGGCTTGAAGGGCCGAATGGCCTACTCCTGCACCTATTTTTCTATGTTTCTATGTCAGGATTGCTCTCTAGTTGGTGATAGGATGGTTCAGTTGCCTGATAACAGCTGGGAAGAAACTGTCCCAGAATCTGGAGGTGCCCCTTGCCTAATGGGACAGGGGAGAAGATTTCAAATCATATCATATATTGTCGTGAATTTTTTTTGACTTAGTAAAGGGCCAGTCTCACTTTCATGACCTAATTGAAAACCTATGCCGAGTTTTAAGGACCTAAAAAAATAATCAAGATCGCGGTAATCTGCAAACTCCTACGACTTTCCACGACTATGTTCACGAACTCCTACGAGTATGTCTACGAATTCCCACGACTATTTCGATGCCCTCCTTACAAGTAAAAAGTTGCAATTTCTTTAATCCCGACCATTTTTTTACTCGTGGGCTGGAAAAGACGTCCCAACTTTCCTGATGCCGCGAGTACCTACGGCTGGCATAACGGGAAGCTACGATATATGTACGAACTCCCACGACCTCCTACGGACTCGCTACGTACGTTCTGCGAGTTTGAATCAAGGGGAAAACTCGGGCGAATTTGTGAATGACTCGTGAAAGTGGGACAGGCCCTTAACAGTTCTCATTCATCTGAAAAGCTGGAGGATTTCGGGTTTCTGATGAATGATATCTTCGATTAAATTCAATACAATTTGGGCAGCGCAGGTCAGTAACAGACGGGTGTAATGAATGCCACCAGATAGATGATGCCTCTCCACTCCACTCCCTTCCCTGTCCATTGTTAGCCGATCCACTCCCTCTAGTTAACCTGGTGGAATGTTCAGCTGCCGGCCTCTGTGCCAACCAGAGGAATTATCAGCTATCAAAGAACTGGGTGAAACATTAACTCGAACAACTATTAACCTGACTCTGGACACAAAGGAAAGGCCAATTCCTTACGGGCTCCTATCTCCGTCTCCTTGGCAACTGTGAGGAGGAATGGAAAACCGCAGGGAAATTTATTTTCCGAAGCCGTAAGGTCAGAGTGAGAAAGGTTAAACACCTTTTCCAAAGCAAACTCTTTCGGCATGTTCCTCCAGGGTTGAGTTCATAATCATAAGCATACTTTATTAGCCAAGTATGTTTTGCAACATACGAGGAATTTCATTTGCCACACAGGCACACCAATAAAATGCAACAGAACACACAAAATACATGTTAACATGAACATCCACCACAGTGCCTCCTCCACATTCCTCACTGTGATGGAAGGCGAAAAAAAAAGTTCAATCTCTTCCCTTCTTTGTTCTCCAGCGGTCGGGGGTCTCGAACCTTCCGTTGACGGGACGAGCTTGCTCCCATAGCCAGCAGGGGGCCTCCTCGTGGTGGCGAGCAAGCTCCTGCATCGGGGGGGGGGGGAGGGGGCAATCTCGGCTCCCCCGCGCTGGGCGATCTACCCTGGGTCGGGGCTAGTCGAACGTTGTGCAGTCTCAAAACGAGACCTCCGACTCCTCGATGTTAAGGTCCGCAGGCCACTGTTGGAGCGTCGATCCCAGGCAAGGGATCGGCTCCGATGGTAAGTCCACATCCCCGCGGTGGGGCTCAGATTCAGTCCCGAGCGAGGCCTCCAGCTCAACGATATTAGGCTGCAGAACGACCGGAGATACGACCCGGAAAACAATCGCATCTCCGGCAAGGTAGGAGATTGGACAAATGTTTCTCATTGTGATACTTCTGATTGTTCTCTGGATACTTTCAAGAGAGAGTTGGATGGGGCTCTTAAAGATAGCGGAGTCAGGGGATATTGGGAGAAGGCAGGAACGGGGTACTGATTGTGGATGATCAGCCATGATCACAGTGAATGGCGGTGCTGGCTCGAAGTGCCGAATTGCCTACTCCTGCACCTATTGTCTATTGTCTATTGAGTCTGAAAACCGTGACCACCAAGTTCAAGGACAGCTTCTTCTCAACAACTACCAGGCTCTGGAACACGATGAACCACTGCCTAAACAATGAACTGCGCAGAGAGCTGCAGATGCTGGTTTAAACCGAAGGTAGACACAAAAAGCTAGAGTAACTCAGCGGGACAGGCAGCATCTCTGGAGAGATGGAATGGGTGACGATTCGGGTCGAGACAATCCTTCTGACTGAAAGTCACGGGAAAGGGAAGTGAAAGATATGGACGATGATATAGACAATAGACAATAGGTGCAGGAGTAGGCCATTCGGCCCTTCAAGTCAGCACCGCCATTCACTGTGATCATGGCTGAACATCCACAATCAGTACCCCGTTCCTGCCTACCCCCCATATCTCCTGACTCCGCTATCTTTAAGAGCCCTATCTAACTCTCTCTTGAAAGCATCCAGAGAATTAATGGAATGATGGAATTTCCCATTAGTTGCTTGTCTCGAGGTTTTTCCATTTCCACACTCCCAGGAATCTTTCATTCTCAATGTGATTCATCAATTTCTTGTTTTGATGACCAGATTAAGTCATTTGCAGCAACCTTCGATAACATCACTGTAAATGGTATCATGGGAACAACACAGGAACTGTGAACTTGCTGAGAGAATAACCATATAACCATATAACAATTACAGCACGGAAACAGGCCCTCCCGGCCCTTCCAGTCCGTGCCGAACATTTATTTTCCCCTAGTCCCATCTACAGTCCCATCTCATTCTTCATCCCAGAATGAAGCGGCTGGGCTTATATACTCTGAAGTTTAGAAGGGTGAGAGGGGGTCTTATTGAAACATATAAGATTATTAAGGGTTTGGACACACTAGAGGCAGGAAACGTGTTCCCGATGTTGGGGGAGTCCAGAGCCAGGCGCCACAGTTTAAGAATAAGGGGTAAGCCATTTAGAATGGAGTTGAGGAAACACTTTTTCACACAGAAAGTTGTGAGTCTGTGGAATTCTCTGCCTCAGAGAGCGATGGAGGCCGGTTCTCTGGATACTTTTAAGAGAGAGCTGGATTAGGGCTCTTAAAGATAGTGGAGTCAGGGAATATGGGGAGAAGGCAGGAACGGGGTATTGATTAGGGATGATCAGCCATGATCACATTGAATGGCGGTGCTGCCTTGAAGGGCTGAATGGCGTCCTCCTGCACCTATTGTCTATTGTCTTGGAACAGGCCCTTCAGCCCACCGAGCCTGTGCTACACATGAAGCCAAGTTGAATTTATCTCCTCTGACTACATGTGGTCCATATCCTTCCATTCCTTGTGGAGCTACATATCTTCACCTTCACCCCATATGGCACATTGAAAACACCCACCACACCCACCCTGGACACTCCCTCTTCTCTACTATCCCATCAGGCAAGAGGTACGGAAGTGTGAAAAGGCACGCCTCCAGATTCAGAGTCAGATTCTTCCCAGCTGTTATCAGGCAACTGAACCATCCTACCACCAACAACTAGAAAGTGGTCCTGAGCAACTGCCTACCTCACTAGAATCCTTTGAACCAATCTACCACCTACCCCATTGAAGATCATCAGACCCTCTTAAATCGGACTTTACTGGACTTTATCTTGCACAAAACGTTATTCCCTATGACATGTATCTTCAAATTCCTGGGGGTGCATATATCAGAAGATCTTTCCTGAACCCAGCACACCGATGCAATTGTAAAGAAGGCACATCAGCGGCTCTACTTCCTGAGAAGATTACGGAGATTCGGCATGTCGAAGAGGATTCTCCTAAACTTCTACAGGTGCACGGTGGAGAGCATTATTGTCTATTTGCAGCTATTCTGATTCTCTGGCTGCGGCCCGACAGGAAGCTATTTATCCACATGCAGGTGGAGTGTGGAAGTCCCAAGTCCCCCAGTTTGTCCACCAGTTTGTGGGGAGGGATTAAAAGCAGAGCTGTAGTCCACAAAGAGCATCCACCATCGTAGGCCAGGCCCAATCTGATGAATCACAATCACGATCACAACCACAATAATACTTTATTAGCCAAGTAAGTTTTGCAACATACGAGTAATTTCATTTGCCAAGTCAACCAAACAAATACGGAACACACAAAATACATTTTAACATAAACATCCAGCACAGTAACTCCACCACAATCCTCACTGTGATGGAAGGCGAAATAAAGTTCAATCTCTTCCCTTCTTTGATCCCCCGCAGTCGGGGGTCTCGAGCCCTGCATTGACGGGATGATCTTGACTACCATAGCCAGCGGCATTTGGGCCCTCTGCATTGGCCCGAGCAGAGGCTGGGTTGCTCCCCCGCACCAGATGATCTGACTCCGGGTCGGGGCTGGTCGAGGCTTCTGCATCATTGGAGCTCCTGACTCGGCCTCTCCCGAGACTGTGAGCTCCCGATGGCAAAATCTGCAGGCATTGACGTTGGAGCGTCAATCCCAGGCAAGGGATCGGCTCCGATGTTAAGTCCCTGCCCCACGGTGGGGCTCATAGTCCAAGGAGGCCTCCAGCTCCATCGAGGTTAGGCCGCAGTGCAACCGGAAAAACATCGCATCTCCGGCAAAGTAAGAGACTGAAAGAAAGTTTTCCCCAATCCCCACCCCTTCCCCCCACATTAAACAAACTGGGGAACATTTCCACAAACTTTTGAAACACACTACAAAATAAAAATAAAAGACAAAAAAAAAAGACAGACTGTTGGCAGGCAGCCAATCGTGCGGCGCAGATGCTGCAAATCTGAAATAAAATCCGGTTGAAATGGCAGGAGATAGAGATGTGACCTGATGCCGCTGCTGATGCCCGAGGGAGACATAGGCTGTGTTGTTTGTATTTCCATCAGCGTGTATTATTATCATTTATCACTCATTGAGTTCCCTATTTATGCACTCATGGTTCTCTCTCTTTGATCAGTGAAGGATTTCCACATGTCGAGCCTTGTATACTTAATTATCAGGAATCTATTCATAATAGTTTTGTGTTTTTGAAGGCTGATCGGTGGTGCAGCAGTAGAGTTGCTGCCTTGCATTGGCAGAGACCTGGGTTCGATCCTGACTACTGATGCTATCTGTACAGAGTTTGTATGTTCCACCCATGACTGTGTGTTTTCTCTGGGTATGTGAGTTAATTGGCTTTTGCTAATTGCAAATTGCCCCTGGTGTGTAGGATTGTGCTGGTGTATGAGGCGATTGCTGGTTGATGTGACAATAGACAATAGGTGCAGGAGTAGCAGTGGGCCATTCAGCCCTTTGAGCCAGCACTGCCATTCAATGTGATCATCCCCAATCAGTACCCCGTTTCTGCCTTCTCCCCATATCCCCTGACTCTGCTATCTTTAAGAGCCCTATCTAGCTCTTTCTCTTGAAAGCTTCCAGAGAACCTGCCTCCACCGCTCTCTGAGGCAGTGTTCTCTGGATGCTGTCAAGAGAGAGCTAGATAGGGCTCTTAAAGATAGCGGAGTCAGGGGATATGGGGAGTAGGCAGGAACGGGGTACTGATTGGGGATGATCAGCCATGATCACATTGAATGGCGGTGCTGGCTCGAAGGGCTGAATGGCCTCCTCCTACACCTATTGTCTATTGTCTATTATCTATTGTCTATTGTAATATAGTGATTTAGTAGTTTACTTAGTATATTTGTTTGTCTTGTGCTATGGTGGTGGGTTCTGTTTTCTTTTATTGTGTTGTAAATACTATTTTAATATTTGAATAAATATTTCTGATTTAAAAAAAAGTTTAACTTCCTCCCTGTGTTTTCCATGTGCCTGGGTTTACACATCTTTTGAGATTGTTACGGAGATGTATTGATGTTTTAAATTGCCTAATTCAGGGGTTCCCAACCTTTTTCATCCCGTTTACCCCTGGCAACTTTAATAGCATGTAACAATGTTATTTCACTTATTTATGAACAACTAATGATGGACTGATACCGGTATACCAGAACCAAACGCTGTCAGCTAATGAGAAAAAATATGTACAAATCCAGAATCAACAAAGTTATCCCCTGGGTAGGCATAATTTACCCCAGGTTGGGAACCCTTGGCCTAAGGGTGCTTGCATCCCAATTTGGAGGTGGAGCAAGTGACTAGCGAGGCAAAGGATTATATCAAAGATAGACACAAAAAGCTGGAGTAACTCAGCGGGACAGGCAGCATCTCTGGAGAGTAAGGAATGGGTGACGTTTCGGGTCGAGACACTTCTTCCTGTCTGAAGAAGGGTCTCGACCTGAAACGTCACCCATTCCTTCTCTACAATGATGCTACCTGTCCCGCTGAATTAATCTAGCTTTTATAGAAAATAGACAATAGACAATAGACAATAGGTGCAGGAATAGGCCATTCGATACTTCGAGCCAGCACCGCCATTCACTGTGATCGTGGCTGATCATCCACATTCAGTAGCCCGTTCCTGCCTTTTCACCATATCCCCTGACTCCACTATCTTTAAGAGCTCTATCTAACTCTTTCTTGAAAGCATCCAGAGAATTGGCCTCCACTGCCTTCTGATGCAGAGAATAGTAAGATTGAACGAGAACTTACCAGTTCGAAGGTTGATCTTTATTTTATGAGGAGTCGAACTGAGGGATTTCGTGAAGAGCCCGCCGGCGCGCATGCTCGACATACTTCAAAGTAGCGGCGTGGAATCACAGAACCGACAATAGAAATGACTTCGCATAGTATGATTGAATTGACTAAGATTACCAGATGAAGGTGATTGAGGGTTGGGCGAGGAGGGCACGAAATCCCTCACTTCGACTCCTCATAAAATAAAGATCAACCTTCGAACTGGTAAGTTCTCGTTCAATCTTACTATTTCATTTCGGAGTCACGTGAGTGACTTCGTGAAGACTTCAAAGCTTCTGTGATTACACGCCCTGGACCACGTCCATGCTGACACACCACTACCAGGGATGGATGGGAGGAACAAACTTGCTCAACAGTCCATACTGCAAAACAAGAGCATATTTATTAATAACAAATCAAACCCCTCATACGGGGACATCTCCACGTTCTTGACCTGCATTCAGTACGGCTTCTGCGAACTGTAGAGGAGCAGCAACAGGCTTGTTATAAAAACGCTAGAACACAGCTTCATTAGCCCATCCTGCGGTGGCGAGAATTTGGTCCATGGGCACCTCCATGACCCTCGCCGCTGACGTCGATGCAGCCCTGGTGGAATGAGACTTGAACACATTAGTGTCGATAC
Organism: Raja brachyura; assembly: GCA_963514005.1. Next base: position 61,468 of record CAUPSL010000252.1, read on the forward strand.
CTGACTTACCCAAGACGACTCGAAGCCACCTGGATATCGTCTGGACTGTCACTCGATGATGAGGTCTCTTATGAGTGACAAGCAGGTATCTCTCCATTCCTCTGATGCGTGCCGTCACGTTGACATAGTGGCGTATATGTGAGGCTAAACATAGCCTAGCATCTGCGGGGTATGCCGGGAACTTCAGCTGCAGCCCTGTGCACCCAGGTCTATGCTGCTTTAGTAGCTCGTCAATGAAAAAGACTACTTCTGTGGGGGTAGACGTCATTCTGTCGACACAAAGTTTGTGTAGTGTCTGTACCCTCTGAGCTGAAGTCAGCGCTAGTAACATCACCAGCTTCATGGTGAGTTGGTCCAGTTGGAGCCCTTCCATGGGTGACCACGTCCTGAGCAGGGTTAATACGTCCCTGACATCCCAGGTGATATTATAGCGTGGTGTAGGCGGATTCATATTGAATATACCCCGCATGAGTCTGGACACTAGCCTGTTGGATCCTACCTCCAAACTGAGGTAGAATGATAGCGCACTTCTGGCGCTGTTGATGGCACTGTAACTTAAGTGTTCATAATGGTGCAACCCCGCGAGGAATTCCAGACGTCGGTTATTGTCACGTCATCGTACGTGATGCGAGAGCGGCTGCAGTAGGCTTCCCACTTCTTAATATGCGAGCGGTATCTTCGCCTTGTAGACTCTCGACACGACGCCCCGATGGTATCCATGGTCCGAGCCGAGAGGCCGTATTGGACTAACGGCCTTTTCAGAACCTGCAAGCCAACAAATTTAAATAGCCATGGCAGGGATGCGGCTCCCCTGAGACAGGGTGAGTAACCAATTGTGGGCAACCCTTCAAAAGGACCCAAGGTTCGTTGAGCATGTCAAAGACCACCGGATACCAAGGCTGTGTGGGCCAGTCGGGTATAATAAGGATGCCCTTGGCAGCATCTGCCTGAATCTTTCCCAATACCCGACTGATGAGGCAAAACGGGGGGAAGGCATAGAAAAACCACTTCCCCCAGTCCAGCGAGAATGCATCTAGCGCTACAGCCCCAGGATCTGGTTCCCATGAAACGTAGGTTGGTACCTGATGGTTCAACCGTGACGCAAAGAGGTCAATGTCCGGTTTACCAAATTTGGCTGTGACTTTAGAAAAGATCTCAGGATGCAACATCCATTCAATATTGTCATTAAATTTGCGTGACCTGGTGTCCGCCACAGTATTAAGCTCACCTGGCAAATAGGTAGCTGAAATCCAAATGTCTCTTTGAACACACCAGAGCCAAATTGAGTTTGCCAACTTGTCACACGAAACTGACCTGGTACCACCCATATGGTTTAAATATGCTACTGCTGTGGTGTTGTCTATTTGGAGACGGACATGTGCTCCAACAAGCTTGGAACAATACGCACAAAGTCTGTGGAATGCTGCCAGCAACTCCAAATAGTTAATCCCTTGAGTTAACAACATCGTTGATTCAAGGGTGTCCCATCTGCCACCACAACTAGAGCAATTATTCGTGGCTCCCCAACCATTGGAGCTTGCATCAGTTTGCAAATATACCACCGGATTAGCCTCCCTAATAGGCTTGAATGAGCTGCTAATGTGACACACCCACCATTGCAACTCATTTATCGCTTCGGGCGGCCGCTGCATGGACCGATCATAATGACCAGCGTTCTGTTTTAACGCAGCAATTTTAGCTCTTTGCAAATTCTGATAATGCAAAGGTCCATATCGCGCTGCCGGAAACAAAGCTACCAGCTTCCCAATTATTGTAGCTAAGTGCCGAATCGATGGTATATTGGTGCGGATTAAATCTTGACACACCTGGGTAACCTCCTCAATCTTGTTAATTGGAATGGTAACCCTCATGCTTATAGAGTTCACCGTGAACCCTAGGTAGAACTTTGATTTCTCTGGATGGACAATAAACCCCAATTGTTGAAATATATTGACAGCAGCTGCAACACCCTGTTCAGCCAATTCCAGGGTGTGGCCCACAATTAAGATATCATCTAAATAGGCCATAACTATATGGTGTCGTTGTCTCAAATAAGCCATAATTGGCTTCACTAATTTAGTGAACAATCTAGGGGCTGTGGTGAGCCCATTAGGCAAAGCCTTGTACTGCCAGCGTTGCCCCATCCAGATGAATTTCAAAAACCTTCTGTCACATTTCTGGACGGATACGGTATAATATGCATCTTTTAAATCGATGCATGCCATAAAGCAACCATGAGAAATCAATGATTTGGCTGTTTCAAACGTATCCATTTTAAAATGAGTATATGTTACAAAAGTATTCAAACGGGTTAGAACAATAATGACACGACAACCTCCATCCTTCTTAGGTCTGGTGAATATGTTCGAAACAAATTCAACTGGCTCATGCACCACTCTCTCAATCACTCCTTTGTGCTCAAGACTTAACAGTTCCTTATAGCCGGCTGCCTGTTCTGCAGCAGATAATTTAAACGTTCGAGCGGGCATGTGCTGGGATGGAGGAATGTCGCCATTAATAAACTCAATTTTATGCCCCTGAATATTCTGCAACACATACTCGTCACCAGTAAAATTACCCCATGCACCCAAAAACCACCGAAGGCGAACACCAACATGTGAAGTTAAACAGAGAGAAAAGAGAGAACCAGACCCCCTCACCTCCGTGGTTACCGGCGGTCCTTGACACGCGTGTGCGGACGTGGAGGTGCTGGGTTGGCTTGAGGGCGCGGCGTCTTCGTTTTCCACCAGGGTCTCTGCCGACCCTGTCCTAAAAAAGACCCCTGGTGCTGGGTCTGATGTTGCTGTCGTTGTGGAGCTTGAGGGTGGGTCCTCGTCGAGGTACTGGCAGACCCTCGTGATCGAATGTATGGAGACTTTGAGCCTGACGGTGTGGGGGCACTCTGAGGGCGCATGATCCCCACCGTTTTGGCTTGCTCGTCAAGCTCCTTGACTCTCTTCGAGAGGTCCTCCCCAAAGAGCTGACGGGGCGGGGGCGGCGGCGGTGGTTTGCACAATCCTGCAAACTTTGGATTGAGCGCTGGGCGGATGCTGGTTTTGCGAAACCCGTTAATTTCGTGCTGGGTCGCGCACAGGAGGGCCAGGGCATCTTCCTTGTGACGGCTCATTGCCTGAATGAGGACTTCTTCCTGTAGTTGCTGGTTGTTAAGAAAGTACACAGTGGCTGCCAGCTTCGTGTTTAAAGGAAGTCCAGATGAATGTGGGGCCGCAAATTTGGTCGCCACATCCAGAAGATCCTCCGCTGGTACCTCCACCGGAGGTGGTATGGAATCCACCAAAACCTCCTCCTCCTGCTGCTCCAGGCTGATGGTAGAGGCTGGTGACGACGCCCTGTGCCTGTGGCTGCCCTGCTGTTGTTGGCTTTGAAGCAGGAGCTCCAGCAGCCGCTCCATACGGTCAATACGCCCTTCACCCTGAACACTCAGGTGGTCGGAGTCCTCCGGCTCTGAAAAGAAAACCGGGCTCCTATCATCGGCCCGCACCTCATCGAGGCCCTGCCGGTGCCGGTAGTTGTCGCTAACAGCCGCCGAGGCAAAACTGCGCGATTCCCGCGCGGGCGTGTTCAACCGCCTCCGTTTAGCGGGAGCTGACGCCGCTGCCACTAAGGGCACTTGCAGCGTGGTGTCGGCACCAGCCGAAGCATGGCTACCTGAAGCCCACGCAGGCTTGCCGGCTGCCCACATCGTGGACCTTGCCGACGCATGGTCTCGCCCACCCATCCATGGGGGGCTCGGCGACCGTGACGAGACCCGACTCAACCGACCCGTCCCGGCGTCGAGAGTCGGGGTGTGCCGGCTGGACCTCACAGCCGCCCCGGGTCTCGCCCTGGAACCTGACCGCTCCTCCGTGTCAGGCAATGCCTTAGCCCTGGCAGGGTTAGGCTTCTGGGCTCCTGCCCTGCCCCTTCTCGGGGGGCTGAGTGGAATGGGCCGTGCAGCCGCACGCCCCCTGCTCGAGGTCGCCAGCGAGGTCGCCAGCGAGCCCGCTGACGACCTGACTGCCATGGCAGGGTCCCCCTGCTCTGGCGGCACACCACACTCCTCCTCGTCGAACTCCTCCGAGCTGTGGTGTGCTGGCGGATCTGGACCTGTAATCACAGGGCTTACCCACATCTCCACCTGAGTCCCGGCCTGCGCTGCAGGTACTGCCGATGGTAAAGGCCCCGGGACTGTTGACCGGCGAACTCGTCCTGACGTCCTCCGGCCCTTCGAACTCCCATCCATGTCCTTGCTGCAAGACATAATCAGACAACAAGGACCACCAACTAAAGGTGGAATACTCACCTCCGTGGCCCCTTATGAAGGGCTGGCGAGGAGCGCGCTCCACCGCCAGCCGTCGCAGCAACGCGTTACGACGATATGTCGAGCATGCGCGCCGGCGGGCTCTTCACGAAGTCACTCACGTGACTCCGAAATGAAATTCCACAGACTCACTACTCTCTGGGTGAAAATGTGTTTCCTCATCTCCGTTCTAAATGGCTTACCCCTTATTCTTAAACTGTGGCCCCTGGTTCTGGACTCCCCCAACATCGGTAATATGTTTCCTGCCTCTAGCGCGACCAAACCCTGAATAATCTTATTTAGATTCAATAAGATCCCCTCTAATCCTTCTAAACTCCAGAGTAAACAAGCCCAGCCACTCCATTCTATCAACATTTGACAGTCCCGCCATCCCTGGGATTAACCTCGTGAACCTATGCTGCACTCCCTCGATAGCAAGAATGTCCTTCCTCAAATTTGGTGACAAAAACTGCGCACAATACTCCAGGTGTGGTCTCACTAGGGCCCTGAACAACTGCAGAATGACCTGTCTGAAGAAGGGTCTCGACCCGAAACGTCGCCTATCTCCTTCGCTCCTTAGATGCTGCTGCACCCGCTGAGTTTCTCCAGCTTTTTGTGTAACCCATGTTTTGTCTATCATCGGTTTAAATCAGCATCTGCAGTTCCTTCTTACACAAAGGATAATATCAATATTTATAACATGAGGGTTTGACTGCAGAGATAAGGAAGTTGTAATGTAATCATAGAGAGCAGAGAGGAAACCACACCCAGAGTATTGTGAGCGGACTTCACTCCTTGCCTTATACAGGATGCTGCTACCTTAGAGGAAGTGCAAAGGTTCGCTGGCCTAGTTCCAGGGTGGGCAGGTTCGCTGTCAGTGAAGAATGTTAATTGCCCCTCTTGTGCACTGAGAACAGATGAGGAAGTGAGATAACACAGAACCAGTGTGGTATTTCTAAACTAAACTAAAATTGAATGGAGTCAGGCAGAACAAGAGGAGATAGACACAAAAAGCTGGAGCAAATCAGCGGGGCAGGCAGCATCGCTGGAGAGAAGGAATGGGTGGCATTCAGGGTCGCGAGCCTCCTTCAGACAGGAAGAAGGGTCCCATCCCGAAACGTCACCCTTTGAGTGATGCTGCTTTATACAATAGACCAGTGGTTATTAACCTGGGGGTCGTTTGGGGCTTTGGCAGGGGTCATGAAGGGGACACAAATAAAACATCAATTTGTTGAGCCCATGTTTAGGAACCTAACAAAGGTACTTACCACATACAGTATATTGTTCGCATATGCACATACTGGGGCCAAAAAGGCTAAGAACCACTGCAATAGACAATAGACAATAGGTGCAGGAGTAGGCCATTCGGCCCTTCGAGCCAGCACCGCCATTCAATGTTATCATGGCTGATCATCCGCAATCAATACCCCGTTCCTGCCTTCTCCCCATATCCCCTGACTCCACTATTTTCAAGAGCCCTATCTAGCTCTCTCTTGAAAGCCTCCACCGCCCTCTGAGGCAGAGAATTCCACAGACTCACAACTCTCTGGGTGAAAAAGTGTTTCCTCATCACCATTCTAAACGGCTTACCCCTTATTCTTATACTGTGGCCCCTGGTTCTGGACTCCCCCAACATCGGGAACATGTTTCCTGCCTCTAGCGCGACCAAACCCTGAATAATCTTATTTGTTTCAATAAGATCCCCTCTCATCCTTCTAAATTCTAGGGTGTACAAGCCCAGCTGCTCCATTGTCTCAGCCATGAACCTACGCTGCACTCCCTCAATAGCAAGAATGTCCTTCCTCAAATTAGGGGACCAAAACTGCACACAATACTCCAGGTGTGGTCTCACTAGGACCCTGTACAACTGCAGAAGGACCTCTTTGCTCCTAAACTCAAATCCTCCTGTTTTGAAGGCCATTCGCTTTCTTCACTGCCTGCTGTACCTGCATGCTTACTTTCATTGACTGATGAACAAGGGCCCCCAGATTTCATTGTATTTCCCCTTTTCCCAACTTGACACAATCTTTTTCACACAGAGAGTTGTGAGTCTGTGGAATTCTCTGCCTCAGATGGTGGTGGAGGCCGGTTCCCTGGATACTTTCAAGAGAGAGCTGGATAAGGCTCTTAAAGATAGCGGAGTCAGAGGATATGGGGAGGAGGCAGGAACGGGGTACTGATTGGGGATGATCAGCCAGGATCACATTGAATGGCGGTGCTGGCTCGAAGGGCTGAATGGCCTACTCCTGCACCTATTGTCTATGGTCTATTTAGATGTCAGACTGAAAGTTAGTGTAAAGACCTAAAAACTGGAGTGACCCACTTTCTTGGTCTTAGAGAGGACTCGAGCTGGTTTAAGAATTATTACCTATAGGGAGATGTTGAAAAGACTATTTTTCTCTAAAACGCTGGGGGTTGTGGGGAGTATAAGTATATAAAGCTGGGAGAGGCATTGGTCGAGTGGCTTGTCAGAAAGTTTTTTTGCAAGGGTGGAAAATCAAATTCTTGAGGGCACAGCATTAAATATAAATCACTTAATCCTGTGATAAGCACACTGTGGATGGTCTCATTGTCATACTCATACTCATACTTACTTTATTAGCCAAGTATGTTTTGCAACACACTAGAAATCCGATTTTCTGTACAGTCATACTAATAAAAAGCAACAGAACACACAAAATACATTTTAGCATAAACATCCACCACAGTGACTCCTCCACATTCCTCACTGTGATGGGAGGCAAAGAAAAGGTTCAGTTTTTTCCTCCGGCGGTCGGGGGCCTCGAGCCTTCCGTTGACGGGACGATCTTGGCTCCCGTAGCCTGTGCCGGGGCGATCAAGCTTCTGCATCGGGGGGGGGGGGGCCCGCTCTCACGCGCTGGGCGATCGGACCCCGAGTCAGGGATTGTCGAACATCGTGCGGTTTAGGAGCTCCTGACTCAGTCTCCACCCGAGGCTGCGAGCTCCTTGATGTTAAGGCCCACCAGCCGCAGTTGGAGCATCGATCCCGGGCAAGGGATCGCAGGTTCCGATGGTAAGTCCACGTCCCGGGCGGTGGGGCTCAAAGTCAGTCCCGAGCGAGGCCCCCAGCTCCACCCCGTTGGGCCGAAGAGCGGCTGTTGATATGATGCGGAAAACAATCGCCTCTCCGGCAAGGTAAGAGACTGAGAAAATGTTTCCCCTGACCCCCCCCAACTCCCACAAAAAACAAAGCAGAGGTCATTAACACAAACACAAAAATAACAAAAAAAAAGACACAAGCACAGAGAGACTGTTGGCGAGGCTGCCATGGTGATGCAACCTGGTGGCGTGTATGTATAGTCTTTCCACTCACCTAGCACGCTATTCACTATACCTCGGTACACGCGCAATAATAACAAACTACACATCACTTTAAGTTGAGAGGGGCAAACTTTACAAGAGATATGCAGGGCAAATTAGTCTGGTGATCGAGGCATTTAAGAGACATATGATAGTGGCATTTAGGAGACATTGGATAGCCCTATGGATAGTCATTCAATGGAGGGTCATGGATTATGTACATAGAAACATAGAAACATAGAAAATAGTTGCAGGAGGAGGCCATTCGGCCCTTCGAGCCAGCACCGCCATTCATTGTGATCATGGCTGATCGTCCGCTATCAATAACCTGTGCCTGCCTTCTCCCCATATCCCTTGACTCCACTAGCCCCTAGAGCTCTATCCAACTCTCTCTGAAATCCATCCAGTGACTTGGCCTCCACTGCCCTCTGTGGCAGGGAATTCCACAAATACACAACTCTCTGGGTGAAAACGTTTTTTCGCACCTCAGTCTTAAATGACCTCCCCTTTATTCTAAGACTGTGGCCCCAGGTTCTGGACTCACCCAACATTGGGAACATTTTTCCTGCATCTAGCTTGTCCTGTTCTTTTATAATTTTATATGTTTCTATAAGATATCCCCTCATCCTTCTAAACTCCAGTGAATGTACAGGCATATAAGAGCTGATCGGCATCATTTTTGAATGCCATTGTGGGCTGAAGGACTCGAAGGGCCGAATGGCCTACTCCTGCACCTATTGTCTGTTGTCTATCATCTATTGTTTTTGTGCTGTACTGTTCTAGCTTCATGTTCGATATTTCCCATCTTCCCCTAGTCCATCTCCCCCTTTGCTTCACCTCCTCATTTCAACCCAGCCCACCCCCCCTCCCCATATGCACAACACGAGGAGTTGAGTATCAGAGCAAAGAGGTACTCCTGCAGTTGTACACGTCCCAGTGAGACCACACCTGGAGTATTGTGTGCAGGTTTGGTCTCCAAACTTGAGGAAGGACATTCTTGCTATTGAGGGAGTGCAGCGTAGGTTTACAAGGTTAATTCCCGGGATGGCGGGACTGTCATATGCTGAGAGAATGGAGCGGCTGGGCTTGTACACTCTGGAGTTTAGAAGGATGAGAGGCGATCTTATTGAAACATATAAGATTATTAAGGGTTTGGACACGCTAGAGGCAGGAAACATGTTCCCAACACTGGGGGAGTCCAGAAACAGGGGCCACAGTTTAAGAATAAGTGGTTAGTCATTTAGAACGGAGATGCGGAAACACTTTTTCACCCAGAGAGTTGTGAGTCTGTGGAATTCTCTGCCTCAGAGGGCGGTGGAGGCCCGTTCTCTGGATGCTTTCAAGAGAGAGCTAGATAGGGCTCTTAAAGATAGCGGAGTCAGGGGATAGGGGGAGAAGGCAGGAACGGGGTACTGATTGTGGATGATCAGCCATGATCACATTGAATGGCGGTGCTGGCACGAAGGGCCGAATGGCCTACTCCTGCACCTATTGTCTATTGTCTGTTGTCTATTGTCTACCTCTTCTTGGCCATCTCCATCCACTCCCACTCCTCTGCATGCACTCTCTCTCACGTGGGCCATTCTCACCGGCCAATGGATAGATTGCACAAGTGTGCCCGAATGAATAATTTTCAGGGAAATTTTAATGTCTAGTGATGCATCGCTATCTTTCTTGTATGCCAACCAGGTTGGTGTGGAGTGCATGGTGAAAGGTTTGGTTGTCCTGGTTGGTGACATTGGGCAGTCACAGTCGGGCAGCGGTAGAGTTGCTGCCTGGTGCACCGCAGAGCTGCGGTGCTCGAGCGGCGTTCCAGCTGCGACCCTAGCTTCAGAGCTCTGGCGGCGTTCTGGCGTTCCGGTGATGGCGGTGGCAGCAGCCCAGCTTCGGAGGCTTGGCCGCGGGCCTAGTGGACGACAACATCGGAGGCCTGGATCGCCTCGGCGCAGAGGGAGATCAAGGAGTAGCAATGTTACAACATTTTGAGATTTTAAAAACCAAGTCTGCAATTTATCCCATCAGATGAAGCATAAAAAGAAGTTTAATTTGACACCTAATTCACTTTCATATCTTCAGTATTAAGAAAGTTATGACCATTTTCATACTCGGAAATTAGCATCTTGTTCCCCATTGCCTTTCAATTGACTTAACTCAAAAGCTGTGATCTGGAATAGTCAAAAGCCCATAACTTTCTTAAAAATTAAGAGAACTCAATGAAATTTTCAGTTATGATAGATTGAAGCATTGTGAAACAAATATGAAACAATCTTACTTGGATGACCTGAAATTAAAGCATATAATTAGTTAGTTATCTAATTGTAGCTAATTACAAAATTCAATGAGTAGATCTAAACATCTATCCATTTCTTAAGAAAAGATAAACTTTTTAAAAATTGCCTGTGTCCAAATAACATTCACACAATAATCCACAATAGAACATAATTTTTAATCTCATTTTCATGGATTTATAGGCCAAATGGAAGGAATTTAGTGTTTAATGCCTGTAAATCAAATGTAAGGCCATTTAAATCAACTAGCGAGTGGGTTTTAGTGGAATGCGGTGGATTGGAATGGTGTCGTTTGCAGTGAAGTCAGTATGAAAAATACTGTTGGTTCATACATTTTTATTTGTCTCCTTTTCGCAACATAAAAATGTGATTAAAGCCTTCCTAAAAACCAAGTTTTTATGTAAAAATAATCTGTGTAGCTTCTTTTATCGCCTACCTTAGATCCGTTCCGCTGTCATCATTCAGAGCTTTAGAAGATGATTTTTAAACTACTCTAGTAAATAAATAATCTAGTGTAGTTTAAAAATACCTTTATGAATGAAATGTCGGAGTGATTTCTCGTTAGCGACGAAATCGCCCGACATGGATTGATTTGGACTGCCTAGGAAAAAATCGACATTTTAAACCCGCCCCCCTCTGAAAGGCGCCAAAGTCGCGCACACGGGGAGCGGCAGAACTGCAGCGCTGCTAACGGTAGGTATTGTAACATACCTACAGGGAGGGAAGAAGACAGAGACTCTAAGACTTTTGCCTTCCACCACAGTGCGGGGGTGCCTGGTGAACTCACTGTGGTGAATAATAAATATGTGTTTATTGGGTGTTTTCTTTTTTTATTATATGTTATGACTGCAAGGCAACGAAATTTCGTTCAGACTGAAAGGTCTGAATGACAATAAAGGATACTTTACTTTTTACTTTTTTGCAGCAAATGCAGCGCCAGAGACCCGGGTTCGATCACGACTACGGGTGCTGTCTGTATGGAGTTTGTACGTTCTCCCCGTGACCTGCGTGGCTTTTCTCCGAGATCTTCGGTTTCCTCCCACATTCCAAAGACACACATTTTTTTAGGTTAACTGGCTTGGTAAATGTAAACATTGTCCCGGGCGGGTGTGGGATAGTGTTTATGTGCGGGGATCGCTGGTGGGCCGCGGGGCCTAGGTCTGTGCTGTATCTCGAAACTAAAATAAACTAATCAATGGAAAGGGAGGCAGTCAGAGCCTCAACAGGGTAGTTCTGGATTGCTTCCCGAAATTCATGGCACCGACATCATTGGCCTAAGAGCCTTCTGTTTCTTCCACAACCGCAGAACTGTCCAATTTTTCCAACTTCTCCCTTGCATTCCCGCTCTCTCCGTCCCTAACCCCACCCTAGTCATCCTGCTAGCTTCGGTGTTCGGATTCCTTTGTTATCACCTCCACCGCAGCCAACAATGGACCATTGTTGGCTCCTTGGCCATCGGTTCTGTACCTTTTCATCCCTCGAGATTCCCTCTCCCCTGACTCTCAGTCTGAGGTCGAGGCTCGACCTGAAACGTCACCTCTTCCCTCTCTCCGGTGATGCAGAAGTCCCTTTCCTGTACAGGAAGAAGGGTCTCGACCCGAAGCGTCGCCTATCTCCTTCGCTCCTTAGATGCTGCTGCACCCGCTGAGTTTCTCCAGCTTTTTGTGTAACCCTCCCTTTCCTGTACATTCCAGTCAGCTCGCACTGCTTGTTGGAGCGATCAGAAAGGAATTTTCATGTAGCATCAAATAAACGTGCTGGCGGGTCCCAGGTAGCCAAAATACTGCTTAAACAGGTTAAACAACTTCTGAGACCTTGTCTCCGGTGCAGCGTAGGGTCACGAGATTGATCCCTGGGATGGTGGGACTGTCATATGAGGAAAGATGGAAAAGACTAGGCTTGTATTCACTGGAGTTTAGAAGGATGAGGGGGATCTTTATATGAGAGGGAAACATATAAAATTATAAAAACACTGCACAAGCTAGATGCAGGAAAAATGTTCCCAATGTCGGGCGAGTCCCGAACCAGGGACCACAGTCTTAGAATAAAGGGGAGGCCAATTAAGATTGTGAGAAAAAACTTTTTCAGCCAGAGAGTTGTCAATTTGTGGAATTCCCTGCCACAGAGGGCAGTGGGGGCCAAATTACTGGATGGATTTAAGCGAGAATTAGATAGAGCTCTAGGAGCTAGTGGAATCAAGGGATATGGGGAGAAGGCAGGCGCGGGTTATTGATTGGGGACGATCAGCCATGATCAAAATGAATGGCGGTGCTGGATTGAAGGGCCGAATGGCCTCCTCCTGCACCTATTTTCTCATAGAAACAGCTGCGTTTGGGGAAAGAGTGAACAAGACTGGGGGTGGGGGGGGGCTTGATGGGCAAGAGAGTGAATAGAAATGGGAAACTACGGGCGGCACGGAGTTGCAATGGTAGAGCAGTAAACTGTCCTTAGTGTTAGTGTAGAAACATAGAAACATAGAAAAATAGGTGCAGGAGTAGGCCATTCGGCCCTTCGAGCCTGCACCGCCATTCAATATGATCATGGCTGATCATCCAACTCAGTATCGCGTACCTGCCTTCTCTCCATACCCCCTGATCCTTTTAGCCACAAGAGCCACATCCAACTCCCTCTTGAATATAGCCAATGAACTGGCCTCAACGACCTTCCGTGGCAGAGAATTCCAGAGACTCACCACTCTCTGTGTAAAGAATGTTTTCCTCATCTCGGTCCTAAAGGAATTCCCCTTATCCTTAGAAGGAATTCCCCCTTATCCTTAGAGGAACTCCCCCTTATCCTTAGATGTACGGGATGATCGCTGGTCAGCGTGGTCTCTGTTGGGCAGAAGGGTCTGTTTCTGTGCTGTATCACAAAAGTCTAAAGAAAATGGATTGGTGTGGATGTGTAGGAATGGGTTAGTCAGCTTGATAGATTTGATGTCCTTGTTTGGATTCGTGATTAGCTTGGGATGATTCACAATATGAGAAAGGATTTGATCACCTTTGGCACTGAGAGTGTTCCACGGAGTAAGGTGGAAGTAAAAACATAGAACATAGAACAGTCCAGCACTAGAACAGGCCCCTTGGCTAATAATATCTGTGCCGAACATCACTCCGAGACACTCAAATCAAATCAAACAAACTTTATTGTCATTTAGAAATACATCGATATATGCAATTCCAAACGAGATTCCGTTGCATTTGGCTCCCTGTGCAACACAATAATAAACAGAAGGATAAACATGGCTAAAATGGATAAATAGACAATGGTGGCAGCCCATTACATGGCATTCAGGAGTCTGATGGCTCATGGAAAGAAGCTGTTGCAGAACTTTCATGTTCTGCTCCTTATGCTGCGATATCTTTTGCCCAAGGGCAGCAGAGTGAACAGTCCGTGATGGAGATGTGTGGGGTCTTTTATAATACTGCTGGCCTTAGACACGCAACGTTTGGTCGCAATATCCCCGATTGAGGGGAGAGAGGTCCCGATGATTTGTTCAGCCGTCCTCACCACTCTCTGCACGGACTTCCAGTCGGAGGCTCTACAGTCCCCAAACCAGACAGAGATACAGCTGGTCAAAATACTCTTTATGGTGCCCCTGTAGAAAGTGGTGAGGATGGGATGGGGGAGGTGAGCTCTTCTCATCCGGCGCAGAAAGTGCAACCGCTGCTGCGCTCTCTTAACTGTTGATGAGATGTTATTTGACCGGGTCAGACTGTTAGTGATCTAAGGGCCTGTCCCACTTACCGCACTCACTACTACTCAGCCTGATCTACTCTTAAGGGCCTGTTAAGATTTTTTCGGCGTCATATCAGGGTCGCCAAAAGATTTTGAATATCTCAGAATTTAGCGGCAACAAAAAAAATGTTGCGATGCTTGAAAAAAAAAGCGCGTCAATACATCATCACGCCGCGTCACGCCGCAAATTTTTCGATGACCTGATACGTCAGTCGATGATGCCAGCAGTCTCCATGTGGGACAGGCCCTTTATCTGCATTCACGTAATCCACACCACTCCATTCCATGCCTATTCAAAAGTCCTTCAAACGCCACTATCGTATCTGCCTCCACCACCACCCCCGGCAACACAATCCAGGCACGATCCTGCACCACCTTCTGTGCTGCTGCAGGATCGAACCCAGGCCTCTGGTGTTGTACTGCAATAACCATATAACCATGTAACCATATAACAATTACAGCACGGAAACAGGCCCTCTCGGCCCTTCCAGTCCGTGCTGACCATTTATTTTCCCCTAGTCCCATCTACCTGCACTCAGACCATACCCCTCCATTCCCTTCCCGTCCATATACCTATCCACTTTACTTTTAAATGTTAAAATCGATCCTGCCTCCACCACTTCTGCAGGAAGATCATTCCACACAGCCACCACTCTCTGAGTAAAGAAGTTCCCCCTCATGTTGCCCCTAAACATCTGTCCCTTAATTCTCATGTCATGCATTGTTTGAATCTTTCCTACCCTCAATGGGAAAAGCTTATCCACGTCAACTCTGTCTATCCCTTTCATCATTTTAAAGACCTCAATCAAGTCCCCCCTTAACCTTCTGCGCTCCAAAGAATAAAGACCTCACTTGTTCAACCTTTCTCTGTAACTTAGTTGCTGGAACCCAGGCAACATTCTAGTAAATCTCCTCTAGGTAACAATCTCAGGATTGCAGTCCGAATGGTTTCTTCAAGAGTTAAGAGGGAGGGTCGACTGTGGTGGGACTCGTCTCCATATCTCTGAGTTTGAACAATTTACAAGCCTTTATGTTTTTTGAACCATAAAAGAAGAAGTGAAGTGGTAAGTTACAAAGATAGACACAAAATGCTGGAGTAACGCAGCGGGACAAGGCAGCATCACTGGAGAGAAGGAATAAATGGGTGACGTTTCGGGTCGAGACCCTTCTTCAGACTGAGTCAAAGTCAGTAGTCACTGACAGGGCAAGCAGGATCAGCAGGAAGGAATAGGTGACGTTTTGGGTCGAGACAACTTCTTCAGAGTGAGGTGGACAAAAATGCTGGACTCACTCAGCGGGTGTGTCAGCATCTCTGCAGCGAAGGAATAGGTGACGTTTTGGGTCGAGACAGCTTCTTCAGACTCGACCCGAAACGTCAGATGCTGCCTCACCCACTGAGTTTCTCTAGCATTTTTGTCTACCTTTAATTTTTCCAGCATCTGCAGATCTTTCTTAAACATGTGTTTAAACCATATCGGGTGGTGTCAAATTACAGCTGCTAATGTTTGGAAGGTTTCCAAGGGCCGTTCAAGCCACTATGTACACGAGTCTTTGTTTGTTAATGCATGGGATGGAAGACGGCACTAACTTTGAAAGCTTACAAGCCTTTTACATTTTCACGGTGGACAATAGCATCGTAGGCCAAAATGACCAATTAGTTTAAGGTAGGCGTTAGTTAGTTAGTCATCTATGCATCATCCGCCTTGAATGACATTGCAATATTGATACACACAGCCATATTCTACACATCATTCAAATAATTAGTTCTCTGAGGGTGATGACACAACCCATTGGATGTAAATAGATCCGACAAAAGACCAAATTGCATGGGCAAGATTGTGGCCAAAAGGGGGAGGGAAAGAAGGAAGTTTGTGGAATGTGCAAGAGACCTCGTTGGAATTCCCCAAAAAGTCATTTTACTGGTGACCTCATTCCCCATCGAGTGTCAGAGATGTTTTGATCACCAAAGTGAAACTCCTGAGGTTTGACAACATCCTTCTTTTGACGTGGTAGTAGAGGATAATACACAATAGACAATAGACAATATTCGGACCTTCGAGCCCTTCAATGTGATCATGGTTGATCATCCCCAATCAGTACCCCGTTCCTGCCTTCTCCCCATATCCCCTGACTCCGCAATATTTGAACCCTAGCTAGCTCTCCCTTGAAAGTATCCAGAGAACCGGCCTCCACCGCCCTCTGAGGCAGAGAATTCCACAGACTCACAACTCTCTGTGTGGAAAAGTGTTTCATCGTCTCCGTTCTAAATGGCTTACCCCTTATTCTTAAACTGTGCCCCTGGTTCTGGACTCCCCCAACATCGGGTACATGTTTCCTGCATCTAGTGTGTCCAAACCCTTAATAATCTTATATGTTTCAATAAGATCCCCTCTCATCCTTCTAAACTCTGTTGGGGAGACAGCCCACCTGGGGCTAGCAAAAGCGGCCGGGCCTTGGGTACAGAGACCAGCCCTGTTGCTCAGAAGGGTAAGGAAAAGAAGAGGAGGGCAGCAGTATATAGAGGACTCTATAGTTAGGGGGTCAGATAGGCGATTCTGTGGGTGCAGTCAGGAGACCCGGATGGTAGTTTGCCTCCCTGGTGCCAGGGTCCGGGATGTGACTGAGCGTGTCCAAGATATCCTGAAATGGGAGGGAGAGGAGCCAGAGGTCGTGAAACATATAGGTACCAAAGACATAGGTAGGAAAAGAGAAGAGGCCCTGAAAGGAGAATTTAGGGAGTTAGGAGGAGAGTTAAGGAGAAGGACAGCAAAGGTAACAATCTCAGGATCACGCGACAGTGAGAGTATGAATGGAGCAAGGTGGAGGATAAATGCGTGGCTGAAGGACTGGTGCAGAGGGCAGGGATTCAAGTTTCTGGGTCATTGGGACCTCTTTTGGGGAAGGTATGACCTGCACAAAAAGGATGGGTTGCACTTGAACCCGAGGGGAACCAATATCCCGGCGGGGAGATTTGCAAAGGCTACTGGGGAGACTTTAAACTAGATCGGTTGGGGGGAGGGACTCAAATAGAGAAAGCAAGTAGACAGTGTGTGAGGCAGGAGGCAGAGAAGGGAAGCACTCAGACACAACACGTAGGGGAGAAAGAAGAAAAAAATAATAAACAGAGAATAAGAGGAGGTGGGTTTCTTAAATGTGTGAGCAGAGAGACAGAGGGGCGTAAAATGAGGATAGAAGCAATCGGTAGCAAGGTGAAAAGTGGAAGGCAGACAAATCCAGGGCAAAAATCAAAAAGGGTCACCTTTCAACATAATTGTAAATGGGGCAAGAGCGTTGTAAAAACAAGTCTGAAGGCTTTGTGTCTCAATGCAAGGAGCATTCGTAATAAGGTGGATGAGTTGAACGTGCAGATAGCTATTAATGATTATGATATAGTTGGGATCACGGAGACATGGTTCTAGGGTAACCAAGATGGGATAGCAGCGCATTTGGAAAGTGGTGAAATCATTAGACAAAGTCAGCATGGATTTACGAAAGGTAAATCATGTCTGACGAATCTTATTGAATTTTTTGAGGATGTAACTAGTAGAGTGGATAAGGGAGAAGCAGTGGATGTGTTATATCTGGACTTTCAGAAGGCTTTCGACAAGGTCCCACACAAGAGATTAGCATACAAACTTAAAGCACACGGCATTGGGGGTGCAGTATTGATGTGGATAGAGAACTGGCTGGCAGACAGGAAGCGAAGAGTAGGAGTAAACGGGTCCTTTTCAGAATGGCAGGCAGTGACTAGTGGGGTACCGCAAGGCTCAGTGCTGAGACCCCAGCTATTTACGATATATATTAATGATTTGGACGAGGGAATTAAATGCAACATCTCGAAGTTTGCAGATGACACGAAGCTGGGGGGCAGTGTTAGCTGTGACGGCGATGCTAGGAGGCTGCAAGCTGACTTGGATAGGCTGGGTGAGTGGGCAAATGCATGGCAGATGCAGTATAATGTGGATAAATGTGAGGTTATCCACTTTGGTGGCAAAAACAGGAAAGTGGACTATTATATGAATGGTGACCGATTAGGAAAAGGGGAGATGCAACGAGAACTGGGCGTCATGGTACACCAGTCATTGAAAGTAGGCATGCAGGTGCAGCAGGCTGTATAGAAAGCGAATGGTATGTTGGCATTCATAGCAAAAGGATTTGAGTACAAGAGCAGGGAGATTCTACTGCTGTTGTACAGGGTCTTGGTGATACCACACCTGGAGTATTGCGTACAGTTTTGGTCTCCAAATCTGAGGAATCAAGGATTCTTGCCATAGAGGGAGCACAGAGAAGGTTCACCAGACTGATTCCTGGGATGGCAGGACTTCCATATGAAGAAAGACTGGATAGATTTGGCTTGTACTCGCTTGAATTTAGAAGATTGAGGGGGGATCTCATAGAGACTTACAAACTTCTTAAGGGGTTGGACAGGCTAGATGCAGGAAGATTATTCCCGATGTTGGGGAGGTCCAGGACAAGGGGTCACTGTTTAAGGATAAGGGGGAAGTCTTTTAGGACCGAGATGAGAAAATCATTTTTCATACAGAGGGAGGTGAATCTGTGGAATTCTCTGCCACAGAGGGTAGTTGAGGCCAGTTCGTTGGCTATATTTAAGAGGGGGTTAGATGTGGCCCTTGTGGCTAATGGGATCAGGTATGGAGAGAAGGCAGGTACAGGATACTGAGTTGGATGATCAGCCATGATCACATTGAATGGCGGTGCAGGCTCAAAGGGCCGAATGGCCTACTCCTGCACCTATTTTCTATGTAACTCCAGAGTATACAAGCCCAGATGCTCCATTCTCTCAGTATTTGACAGTCCCGCCAACCCGGGAATTAACCTTGTTAACCTACGCTGCACTCCCTCAATAGCAAGAATGTCCTTCCCCAAATTTGGGGATCAAAACTGCACACAATACTCCAGGTGTGGTCTCACTAGGTGCCTGTACAACTGCAGAAGGACCTCTTTGCCTCCTAAACCCAACTCCTATTGACTCAGGAACAGGCTTCAGAAAAGATTTACGAGAATGTAGCCAGGACTAGAAGGTGTGAGCAAAATGCTGAGTTACTCCAGCATTTTGTGTCTACCACATGATCACCTCTTGTTCTTAGAAATAAAGGTTATCATATAAATGCGACCTAGATAAAGAGGTCAAGGGGCTTTTGACACTTTGGCCTTCATTTGTTAGAGTATTGAGTGTAGAGGTTGGGAGGTCATGGTGCAGTTGTATAAGACGTTGGTGAGACTGCATTTAGAATATTGTGTTCAGTTCTGGGCACCATGTTATCGGAATGATATTGTCAAGCTTGAAAGGGTTCAGCGAAGATTTACGAGGATGTCGACAGGACTAGAGGATGTGAGCTATAGGGAGAGGTTGAGCAGGCTGGGGCTCTATTCCTTGGAGCGCAAGAGGATGAGGGGTGATCTTATAGAGGTGTATAAAATCATCAAAGGAATAGATCGGGTAGATGTACAGTCTCTTGCCGAGAGTAGGGGAATCGGGGACCAGAGGACACAGGTTCAAGGTGAAGGGGAAAAGATTTAATAGGAATCTGAGGGGTAACTTTTTCACACAAAGGGTGATGAGTGTATGGAACAAGGAGGTAGTTGAGGAGGTAGTTGAGGCTGGGACTATCCCAACATTTAAGAATCAGTTAGACAGGTACATGGATTTTGTGTGTTTTACTTGTATCTTGCTTTAATAAAGTGTTGTTTGTATTTTTCAAGGTGTGATTTTTCAATCCATTGATCCATATAACCATATAACATTTACAGCACGGAAACAGGCCTTCTCGGCCCTTCCAGTCCGTGCCAACCATTTATTTTCCCCTAGTCCCATCTACCTGCACTCAGACCATACCCCTCCATTCCCCTCCCGTCCATATACCTATCCACTTTACTTTTAAATGTTAAAATCGATCCTGCCTCCACCACTTCTGCTGGAAGATCATTCCACACAGCCACCATTCTCTGAGTAAAGAAGTTCCCCCTCATGTTACCCCTGAACTTCTGTCCCTTAATTCTCATGTCATGCCCTCTTGTTTGAATCTTCCCTACCCTCAATGGGAAAAGCTTATCCACGTCTATCCCTTTCATCATTTCAAAGATCTCAATCAAGTCCCCCCTTAACCTTCTGCGCTCCAAAGAATAAAGACCTAACTTGTTCAACCTTTCTCTGTAACTTAGTTGCTGGAACCCAGGCAACATTCTAGTAAATCTCCTCTGTACTCTCTCTATTTTGTTGACATCCTTCCTATAATTAGGCGACCAAAATTGTACACCATACTCCAGAATTGGTCTCACCAATGCCTTGTACAATTTTAACATTACTTCCCTACTCCTATATTCAATGCTCTGATTTATAAAGGCCAGCACACCAAAAGCTTTCTTTACCACCCTATCTACAAGCGATTCCACCTTCAGGGAACTATGCACAGTTATTCCTAGATCCCTCTGTTCCACGGCATTCCTCAATTCCCTACCATTTACCATGTACATCCTATTTTGATTTGTCCTGCGAAGATATAGCACCTCACACTTATCAGCATTAAATTCCATCTGCCATCTTTCAGCCCACTCTTCCAAATGGCCCAAATTTCTCTGTAGACTTTGAAAATCTACTTAATTATCCACAGCACCACTTATCTTAGTATCATCTGCATACTTACTTATCCAATTTTTCACCCCATCATCTAGATCATTGATGTACATGACAAACAACAGTGGACCCAACACAGGTCCCTGAGGCACCCCACTGGTCACCGGCTTCCAACCTGACAAACAGCCATCCACCATTACTCTCTGGCATCTCCCATTCAGCCACTGTTGAATCCATCTTGCTACTCCGCCATTAACACCCAACGATTGAACCTTCTTAACCAACCTTCCATGGGGAACCTTGTCAAAGGCCTTACTGAAATCCATACAGACAACATCCACTGCTTTACCCTCATCAAGTAATTACCCTCATTTCCCTAGTAACCTCTTCAAAAAATTCAAGAACGTTTGTCAAACATGACCTTCCAGGCACAAATCCATGTTGACTGTTCTTGATCAGACCCTGTTTATCCGAATCCTTCAATCCTGCATATATTTTGTTATATAGTACTGTTTGTACGGAGTTTGCACGTTCTCCCTGGGACGGTGTGAGTTTCCTCTGGGGCTTCAGGTTTCATCACACATCCCAAAGACGTGCAGGTTTGCAAGTTACTTGGCTCATGTAGGTTGCCCATAGTGTATAGGGAGTAGATGACAAAATGGCATAACATAGCAATAGTGTGCGGGTGATTGCTGGTCGGCATGGACCTGGTGGGCCGATGGGCCTGTTTCCACACTGTGTCACTAAACTAACATAGTGAGAGATAGGCTGGAAATAGGCCCACCAAAGATAAAATAGAATTGGGACAACATGGAACTAACATCGGTGATCAATTGGTCAAGAGCGTTTTATTATCATGTGCCCCTTACGTGCTGCAGAACAACAATATATGTAAACATAGTACATGCGTTGTGGACTCAGTGGGCCGAAGGGCCTGCTTCCGCACTGCATCTGCAAACTAAACTAAATTAGTTTAGCCTTGATAAGCAGCCCCTTTATATTTTAGAGTCAAAGAGAGTTAAGAGCCATACAGAGTGGAAATAGGTCTTTCAGCCCAACTTATCCGCATTGACCAATATTTCCCATCTAGTGTACATAGTCCCATCTGCCAGCTTTTGGCCCGTATACCTCTTATCCTATCCATGTACCTGTCCAAATGCTTCTTGAACGCTGCGATAGTACCTTGGCCTCAACTATCTCCTCCGGCAGCTCGTTTCATGCACGCAATTTCTTTTTATTTTATTTTTTTAAGTAATATTTTTATTAGAAGCCATACATAATACTAATAATATAACAGTTTTTCAGATATACATTTTACATATTTCCAAAGTTATATAAGTATTACAAAGTAATATATATAAGCCTCTATTTTTTTTTTGAGAGTGAAAAGAGTAAAGAGTAAAGAAATAATAGATGTTTAATCAAAAGAGTGTGATTAACTAATATTGATTATGATTTCGATTATATGTGAGAGAGAAAAAAAAGGAAAATAAATCAAAAAAAAATAAATAAAATAAAATAAAACATATTACTGACAAACAATTATTATACTAAAAAAAAAGAAAAATTGAAGTATACATCTTAACAATGAATGGAACAATTGCATATAGCAATATATATAGAGACGTGTATACAAGTCTCAGATTAAATCTTTTCATCTGATCCTACCACCGGGTACTTATTGAGTTCCAATGCTGAGCTCAGCTACCCCTTCATATAGTCAGTGAATGGAGACCATATGTGTTCAAAAAGTTCATATTTATCCATTAGGATAAACCTAATTCTCTCCAATTGCAACGTCTCCAACATTTCCACTGTCCCCATTTTAATTGTAGGGGATAATGGTCCCTTCCAGAATTTTAATATGAATTTTTTTCCAATTATTAAACAGTAATCAAGAAAATATCTTTGATTTACTGTTAATGATTGATTTGAATCTAAAACACCAAATATTATTAACTTTGGGTCAGGATTCAATATAATCTTAAGAACTATAGAGATAATTTTAACAATTTCAGTCCAATAACTATTATGTTTTGTGCATGTTACAAAACTATGCGTTAAATTAGCTTCTATGTGCTGACATTTATCACACATAGGAGATATGTTAGGAAAATTCTATTTAATTTCATTTTTGAATAATGTAATCTATGTAATACTTTGAATTGTATCAAAGTATGTCTGGCATTTAACGAACAATGGTGTACATGTTGTAGACTTTCTTCCCAGAAGTCTTTTAATATAAATAAACCTGTTTCATTTTCCCATATTTGTCGAAGTGATTCTGTTGTTGGTATTTCCCTCATGCACGCAATTTCATGGCATATTTGCCCTTCTGGTTCCCGGGATGGCAGGACTGTCATATGTTGAGAGAATGGAGCGGCTGGGCTTGTACACTCTGGAGTTTAGAAGGATCAGAGGATATCTTATTGAAACATATAAGATTATTAAGGGTTTGGACATGCTAGAGGCAGGAAACATGTTTCCGGGGAGTGACCGGGGTGAGTAGTCCTTGGGGGAGTCCAGAACCAGGGACCACACAGATTAAAAATAAGGGGTAAGCCATTTAGAACGGAGATGAGGAAATACTTTTTCACACAGAGAGTTGTGAGTCTGGGGAATTCTCTGCTTCAGAGGGCGGTGGAGTCCGGTTCTCTAGATACTTTCAAGAGAGAACTAGATAGGGTTCTTAAAGATAGTGGACTCAGGGGATATGGGGAGAAGGCAGGAACGGGGTATTGATTGGGGTTGATCAGCCATGATCATATTGAACAGCTATTTACAGCATATATCAATGATATGGATGAGGGAATTGAAGGCAATATCTCCAAGTTAGCGGATGACACTAAGCTGGGGGGCAGTGTTAGCTGGGAGGAGGATGCTAGGAGACTGCAAGGTGACTTGGATAGGCTGGGTGAGTGGGCAAATGTTTGGCAGATGCAGCATAATGTGGATAAATGTGAGGTTATCCACTTTGGTGGCAAAAACAGGAAAGCAGACTATTATCTAAGTGGTGGCTAATTAGGAAAAGGGGAGATGCAGCGCGATCTGGGTGTCATGGTACACCAGTCATTGAAAGTAGGCATGCAGGTACAGCAGGCAGTGGAGAAAGCAAATGGTATGTTAGCTTTCATAGCAAAAGTATAGGAGCAGGGAGGTTCTACTTCAGTTGTATAGGGT
Organism: Raja brachyura; assembly: GCA_963514005.1. The sequence goes on from CAUPSL010000252.1 coordinate 84,887, forward strand.
CTTGGTGAGGCCACACCTGGAGTATTGCGTGCAATTGTGGTCTCCAAATCTGAGGAAGGACATTATTGCCATAGAGGGAGTGCAGAGAATGTTCACCAGACTGATTCCTGGGATGTCAGGACTGTCTTATGAAGAAAGACTGGATAGACTCGGTTTATACTCTCTAGAATTTAGGAGATTGAGAGGGAATCTTATAGAAACTTACAAAATTCTTAAGGGGTTGGACAGGCTAGATGCAGGAAGATTGTTCCCGATGTTGGGGAAGGCCAGGACAAGGGGTCACAGCTTAAGGATAAGGGGGAAATCCTTTAAGACCGAGATGAGAAAGACTTTTTTCACACAGAGAGTGGTGAGTCTCTGGAACTCTCTGCCACAGAGAGTAGTTGAGGCCAGTTCACTGGTTATATTTAAGAGCGAGTTAGATGTGGCCGTTGTGGCTAAAGGGGTCAGGGGGTATGGAGAGAAGGCAGGTACGGGATACTGAGTTGGATGATGAGCTATGATCATATTGAATGGCGGTGCAGGTTCGAAGGACCGAATGGCCTTCTCCTGCATCTATTGTCTATTGTCTATTGACCGTTTGGTGGCCTGTAGTACACTCCCTAGAAGGTGAGCATCCCTTTCTTGGTCAGGCAAACCCTTTATTAAGGGTTACACAAAAGCTGGAGAAACTCAGCGGGTGCAGCAGCATCTAAGGAGCGAAGGAGATAGGAGAAAGAACGGTTTCATTCATTGTTCTTTATCTCTCCACATCACTGTCTATATCTCTCGTTTCCCTGATCCCTAACCAGTCTGAAGAAGGGTCTCGACCCGAAACGTCGCCCATCTCCTTCGCTCCTTAGATGCTGCTGCACCCGCTGAGTTTCTCCAGTTTTTTGTGTAACCCTCGATTCTCCAGCATCTGCAGTTCCTTCTTTAAAACTTTTATTAAGCATCACAGAGTACGCTTGCTCTCAATATTCTCGACCAAATGTGTGTCACACCCTGTAACAACTCTCTAGAAGTTGTAATTGCTTGTATGTGGTTCTCACAGGTGGAAGAAGTGAATGGAAGGAATCAGGCGGTGAGTGACTCAGGAACAGGTTCTTCCCCACTGTTATCTGACTGTTGCATATTCTCCTGTCAGCAAGGGTATAGTCCCGACTCCAAGCGGAAGCTCGACGATCGTTTCACTGAACACCTCCGCTCAGTCCGCCTAAACCGACCTGATCTTCCGGTTCCTCAACACTTCAACTCCCCCCTCCCATTCCCACACTCACCTTTCTGTCCTGGGCCTCCTCCATTGGCTGAGTGAGGCCCAGCGCAAATTGGAGGAACAGCACCTGATATTTCGCTTGCACCCCCAGCGGTGTGAACATTGACTTCTCGAACTTCGAGAAGCCCATTGCTTCCCCTCTCTCCCTCCATCCCCTTCCCCGTTCTCCCACCAGTCTTACTGTCTCCGACTACATTCTATCTCTGTCCCGCCCACTCCTCTGGCAACAGTCTGAAGAAGGGTCCCGACCCAAAACGTCACCTATTCCTTCCTGCTGATCCTGCTTGCCCTGTCAGTGACTACTGACTTTGCCTCAGTCTGAAGAAGGGTCTCGACCCGAAACGTCACCCATTCCTTCTCTCCAGAGATGCTGCCTGTCCCGCTGAGTTACTCCAGCATTTTGTGTCTACCACATGATATATAAGCATATAACCATATAACAATTACAGCACGGAAACAGGCCTCTCGGCCCTTCCAGTCCATGCCGACCATTTATTTTCCCCTAGTCCCATCTACCTGCACTCAGACCATACCCCTCCATTCCCTTCCCGTCCATATACCTATCCACTTTACATTTAAATGCTAAAATCGATCCTGCCTCCACCACTTCTGCAGGAAGATCATTCCACACAGCCACCACTCTCTGAGTAAAGAAGTTCCCCCTCATGTTACCCCTAAACTTCTGTCCCTTAATTCTCATGTCATGCCCTCTTGTTTGAATCTTCCCTACCCTCAATGGGAAAAGCTTATCCACGTCAACTCTGTCTATCCCTTTCATCATTTTAAAGACCACAATCAAGTCTCCACTTAACCTTCTGTGCTCCAAAGAATAAAGACCTAACTTGTTCAACCTTTCTCTGTAACTTAGTTGCTGGAACCCAGGCAACATTCTAATAAATCTCCTCTGTACTCTCTCTACTGTACTCTCTCTTTACTGATCACCTGCTCTTCTTGGAAATAAAAGTTATTATATAAATGCGACCTAGATAAAGAGGTGAAAGGAGCTTTTGGCACTTTGGCTTTCATCTGTTAGAGTATTGAGTGTAGAGTTTGAAAGGTCACGTTGCAGTTGTATAAGACGTTGGTGAGACCGCATTTAGAATATTGTGTTCAGTTCTGGGCACCATGTTATCAGAAAGATATTGTCAAGCTTGAAATGGTTCAGCGAAGATTTACGAGGATGTTGCCAGGACTAGAGGTTGTGGGCCATAGGGAGAGGTTGAGCAGGCTGGGGCTCTATTCCTTGGAGCGCAAGAGGATGAGGGGTGATCTTATAGAGGCGTATAAGATCATGAAAGGAACAGATCGGGAAGATGTACAGAGTCTCTTGCCGAGAGTAGGGGAATCGAGGACCAGAGGACACAGGTTCAAGGTGAAGGGGAAAAGATTTAATAGGAATCTGAGGGGTAACTTTTTCACACAAAGGGTGATGAGTGTATGGAACAAGGAGGTAGTTGAGGAGGTAGTTGAGGCTGGGACTATCCCAACATTTAAGAAACAATCAGACAGGTACATGGATTTTCTGTGTTTTACTTGTATCTTGCTTTTATAAACAGTTCTTGGTTCTCGGTCCTCCAAAAATACTCCAAATGGAATTTAAACTGGAGGTGGCGGAGGGTGGACTTAAGCAAAAAAGGGTCCTTGGAGAAGAAGAGCTCCCTTAAATTTAGTTGCGCCTGTTTGGGTAACTATGGTAGGGTGAAGACTATTCCATGCTTTAATAGTGCGGGGGAAGGATGAATTGCTGTACACATCTGACTTGGTAGCTGGTATCTCAAATTGGATCGAATGCCCTCGTCTGCTCATAATAGGTTTGGGTTTGGTATAGGTTTGGCCATCTATGTCGAGCTGACATTCTTGCCATGGAGGGAGTACAGAGAAGGTTCGCCAGCCTGATTCCTGGGATGTCAGGACTTTCATATGAAGAAAGACTGGATAGACTTGGCTTGTACTTGCTAGAATATAGAAGATTGAGGGGAGATCTTATAGAGATTTACAAAATTCATAAGGGGTTGGACAGGCTAGATGCAGGAAGATTGTTCCCGATGTTGGGGAAGTCCAGAACAAGGGGTCACAGTCTAAGGATAAAGGGGAAGTCTTTTAGGACCGAGATGAGAAAAACATTTTTCACACAGAGAGTGGTGAATCTGGGGAATTCTCTGCCACAGAAGGTAGTTGAGGCCAGTTCATTAGCTATATTTAAGACGGAGTTAGATGTGGCCCTTGTGGCTAAAGAGATCAGGTGGGATGGAGAGAAGGCAGGTACGGGATACTGAGTTGGGTGATCAGCCATGATCATATTGAATGGCGGTGCAGGCTCGAAGGGCCGAATGGCCTACTCCTGCACCTATTTTCTATGTTTCTATGTTTCTATGTTTAACATTTTGTAAACACAGGTCAAACGGTAAGCTTTACGTCTGCCTTGGAGAGGGTTCCACACCGACCATTAGGTTCAGAAGTTTGGCAACACTCGCTTCTCTCTCATGGGTATTAGTAACAAATTTGTGCTCTTCAAGATGTGCTTTCTCCATTCATTGATCTGAATCCTTGAAACCTGCATATATTTTGTTGATGAATGCTTAGCTTTTATTAGCCAGAGTAGCAGGCTACTAAGGAACTAAGGAAACCAGGAACCAGACAACATAGGTTTACAGGGAAGACGGAAGAGCTTAATAGGAACCTGAGTGGCAACTTTTTTACACAAAGGGTGGAACAATAGACAATGGACAATAGGTCCAGGGGCCACAGTTTAAGAATAAGGGGTAAGCCATTTAGAACGGAGATGAGGAAACATTTATCATACAGTAAGTTGTGAGTCTGGAATTCTCTGCCTCAGAGGGCTGTGGAGGCCGGTTCTCTGGATACTTTCTAGAGAGAGCTAGATAGATAGGGCTCTTAAAGATAGTGGAGTCAGGCGATATGGGGAGAAGGCAGGAACGGGGTACTGATTGGGGATTACACAAAAAGCTGGAGAAACTCAGCGGGTGCAGCAGCATCTAAGGAGCGAAGGAGATAGGCGACGTTTCGGGTCGAGACCCTTCTTCAGACTGAAGAAGGGTCTCGACCCGAAACGTCGCCTATCTCCTTCGCTCCTTGGATGCTGCTGCACCCGCTGAGTTTCTCCAGCTTTTTGTGTAACCCTCGATTCTCCAGCATCTGCAGTTCCTTCTTTAATACTGATTGGGGATGATCAGCCATGATCACATTGAATGGCGGTGCTGCCTCGAAGGGGCGAATGGCCTACTCTTGCACCTATTGTCTGTTGTCTATTGTCTGTTGACTGTTTGGGGGCCTGTAGTACACTCCCTAGAAGGTGTGCATCCCTTTCTTGATCCACTTTGGTCAGGCAAACTTTTATTAAGCATCACAGAGTACGTTTCCTCTAAATATTCTCAGTCAAATGTGTGTCACAACCTGTAACAGCTCAATTTGATGCCGGAACTATCAGTAATTATTCTGGAAATTGTAATTGCTTGTGTATGATTTTCACAAGTGGAAGAAGTGAATGGAATCAGACGGTGAGTGACTCAGGAACAGGTTCTTCCCCACTGTTATCTGACTATTGCATATTCTCCTGTCAGCAAGGGTATAGTCCCGACTCCAAGCGGTGGAGGCCGGTTCTCTGGATGCTTTCAAGAGAGAGCTAGATAGGACTCTTAAAGATAGCGGAGTCAGGGGATATGGGGAGAAGGCAGGAACGGGGTACTGATTGGGGATGGCCAGCCATGATCACTTTGAATGGCGGTGTTGGCTCGAAGGGCCGAATGGCCTACTCCTGCATTTATTGTCTATTGTCTATTGAGTTTCTCCAGCACTTTGTGTCTCTCCACCTGCCTCTACCTCCCTGAACCCCCTCTCCCACTCCTCGCCCACCTACGTTCTCGGGGAAGTTCGCAGTGGTCAGTTCACCCACAAAACCAGCAAGTCTTTGAGAAGTGGCTGGAAATTCGTGCAACATGGGGAAATCCACATGGCCACATAAAAATGAAATTCATGCAGACAGCACCCGAGGACAGGAATGGAATCTGGGTTGCTCGAGGTTGTGTTGAGTTAGGTTGAGTTGAGTTGAGGTTATTGTCACGTGTACCGAGATACAGTAAAAAGCTTTTGTTGCGTGCTAACCAGTCAGCAGAAAGACAATACATGATTACAATTTATCCATTTAAGTAAGTAAGGAAGTAAGTAAGTAAGTACAGGTACATGATAAAGGGAATAATGTGACTGACATTTAGTACAAGGTAAAGTTCGATCAAAGATGGGCATAGGGTCTCCAATGAGGTAAATAGTGCCTCAGGACCTCTCTCTAGTTGGTGATTGGATAGTTCCGTTGCCTGATAACAACTGGGAAGAAACTGTCCCTGAATCTGGAGGTGTGCGTTCGTTTTCACACTTCTGTACATTTTGCCCAATGGGGAAGGGGAGAAGAGGGAGCGACCGGGATGAGACTGGTCCTTGATGATGCTGCTGGCCTTGTCAGAGACAGCGTGAGGTGTAGATGGAGTGAATGGAAGGGAGGTTGGTTTGTGTGAAGGTCTGGGTCCACATTTGTCTGCAACTTCATGCGGTAGGGGGAGTGTTTTTTAGAAACATAGAAACATAGAAAAATAGGTGCAGGAGTAGGCCATTCGGCCCTTCGAGCCTGCACCGCCATTCAATGTGATCATGGATGATCATCCAACTCAGTATCCTGTATCTGCCTTCTCTCCATACCCCCTGATCCCTTTAGCCACAAGGGCCACATCTAACGCCCTCTTAAATATAGCCAGTGAACTGGCCTCAACTACCTTCTGTGGCAGAGAATTCCAGAGACTCACTACTGTCTGTGTAAAGAATGTTTTCCTCATCTCGGTCCTAAAGGAATTCCCCCTTATCCTTAGACTGTGACCCCTTGTTCTGGACCTCCCCAACATCGGGAACAATCTTCCTGCATCTAGCTTGTCCAACCCCTTAAGAATTTTGTAAGTTTCTATAAGATCCCCCCGCAATCTTCTAAATTCCAGCGAGTACAAGCCGAGCCTATCCAATCTTTCCTCATATGAAAGTCCTGACATCCCAGGAAGTCTGGTGAATCTTCTCTATGTACCCCCTCTATGGCAAGGATGTCTTTCCTTGGAAGGGGAGAAGAGGGAGCGACCGGGGTGAGACTGTTCCTTGATGATGCTGCTGGCCTTGTCAGAGACAGCGTGAGGTGTAGATGGAGTGAATGGAAGGGAGGTTGGTTTGTGTGATGGTCTGGGTCCACATTTGTCTGCAACTTCTTGCGGTAGGGGGAGTGCTTTTTAGAAGTTCCTTAAAATAAAATAATTCAACGTTTATACTGATTTTAGTTCAGAGATACAGCGCGGAAGCTGGCCCTTTAGCCCAATGAGCCCGCGCCGGCCAGCAATCCTTGTACACACTAAAGGACCTGTCCCACATGGTCGTTTGAGGCATAGGGCCTCACGGGGCCGGTCCCACTTCAATCACCGGAGGCGTATGGAGTTGTGCGGGGCTGGTTCCGACATCATACTCACCAATCAGCTGGGCAGGAGGCGGGCTGACTGAATTTGGACATCGGGTGGTGACGTCATCACGCAACGGCACGCGGGGCGGTGATGTCATCGCGCAACACCACGTGCTAGGCGTACGCCATCAAGCCGCTGCGTACGACGTCAAGACGCTGTGTACGCCCTCAATGCGGCTGCGGTCCGACAGGCCGTTGCCGCGCGGAATATTTGCACAGTGTCAGTTTTTCGGAGCCCCGCGCGATGTCGGGACCAGCCTCGCACAACTCCATACGCCTCCGGCGATCGAAGTGGGACCGGCCCCGCGACGCCGTACGGCTCAAGCGACCACGTTAGCTTGCGCTCGCCGAATGCAATCGCATGCTGGTGGGACAGGCCCTTAACACTGTCGTCGAAAAAAGTTGCCGTGCGACAGGGGCTTTAAGGGCCTGTCCCACCAGCATGCAACTCTATGTGATGAGCGCGACCTAACGTGGTCGTTTGAGCCGTCCGGCGTCGCGGGGCCGGTCCCACTTCGATCGCCGGAGCCGTGCGGAATTGTGCGGAGTTCGTCCCGAGTTGGTCCCGACACCGCGCGGGGCTCCGAAAAACCGACTATGTCCAAAAATTCCGCGCGGCAACGGCTTGTCGGCTCGCAGTCGCCTCGACATTTACACACCGCCCCGACATCGTGCCTCCGTGAACCTATTTGTAAGTGCCTCCGTGACCCTCTATGTGTGTGCTCCGTGGCCCTGTGTGTGTGTGTGTGCCTCTGTGTCCCTCTCTGTGTGCCCCTCTCTGTCCTGGCGAACTTACCTTGGACTTGCTCCAAGTTCGCCTCCCTTTGCGCCGCGTTGCGCCACTCACCCGACCTCCGCGCGGCCCCTGCTGCCGGTTTAGTTGCGCTTGCTGCATGCAGGCGCATGCTGGTGGGGACGGCCCTGTACAGGGGATCACCCGACCTCCGCGCGGCCCCCGCTGCCGGTTTGATCGCGTTCATCGCATAGAGTTACATGCTGGTGGGACAGGCCCTTTAGCAACTGAGAGTTAACGATCTGCCTTGCTGAGCCTTATCTAAGTAGTCAACAAGAGATAACATTCACATTTCACAGTGAGAAGAAGTGAATCTGGTTTTGGGGGGGATTATTATTTCAACCCTGGGAAATCCCAGTGCGATGGGAACCCCAGGGAAGCAGCAAGGACGAGAGTGTGGGTGGTGTGCGTGGGCTGATGGCCTAAGTGCTCACTTCCTCTGTTTACCTGTAACCCACAGCAAAAGGCTCCACAACAGGATATATTTCAAGCCCTTGCTTGTACACTCTGGAATTTAATGGATGGGAGGGGATCTTATTGAAACATATAAGATTAATAAGGGTTTGGACACGCTAGAGGCAGGAAACACGTTCCCAATGTTGGGAGAGTCCAGAACCAGGGGCCACGGTTTAAGAATAAGGGGTAAGCCATTTAGAACGGAGATGAGGGAAAACTTTATCACACAGGGAGTTGTGAGTCTGTGGAATTCTCTGCATCAGAGGGAGGTGGAGGCCGGTTCTCTGGATGCATTCAAGAGAGCGTTTATCTAACTCTCTCTTGAATTCTCTTAAAGATTGCATAGTTAAGGGCCTGTCCCACTTACGTGACCTTTACAGGCGACTGCCGCCACCCGTGATAGGTCTCGGAATTTTCATCGGCGACCACAAAGACGCCTCGAATCTTTGGAAACCTCTCACGACCATAGGAGATCTTTCATGACATCTCATGACCATAGGAGACCACTCACGACCTCTCACGGCCCACCAAGGGTCGCGGCACTCGCCGGTAAACATAGAAACATAGGAACATAGAAACATAGACAATAGGTGCAGGAGGAGGCCATTCGGCCCTTCGAGCCAGCACCGCCATTCATTGTGATCATGGCTGATCGTCCGCTATCAATAACCCGTGCCTGCCTTCTCCCCATGTCCCTTGACTCCTAGCCCCTAGAGCTCTATCCAACTCTCTCTTAAATCCATCCAGTGATTTGGCCTCCACTGCCCTCTGTGGCAGGGAATTCCACAAATTCACAACTCTCTGGGTAAAAAAGTTTTTTTCTCACCTCAGTCTTAAATGACCTCCCCTTTATTCTAAGACTGTGGCCCCTGGTTCTGGACTCACCCAACATTTGGGAACATTTTTCCTGCATCTAGCTTGTCCAGTCCTTTTATAATTTTATATGTTTCTATAAATCCCCCCTCATCCTTCTAAACTCCAGTGAATACAAGCCTAGTCTTTTCAATCTTTCCTCATATGACAGTCCCACCATCCCAGGGATCAATCTCACGAACCTACGCTGCACTGCCTCAATCACAAGATGTCCTTCCTCAAATTAGGAGACTAAAACTGTACACAATACTCCAGATGTGGTCTCACCAGAGCCCTATACAACTGCAGAAGAACCTCTTTACTCCGATACTGAAATCCTCTTGTTTGAAGTCCAACATTCCATTAGCTTTCTTCACTGCCTGCTGTACCTGCACGCCAACTGCAGCTAAAGATCGAGTAAGTGGGACAGGGCCTTAAGGGGATATGGGGAGAATGCAGGAACGGGGCACTGATTGGGGATGATCAGCCATGATCACATTGAATGGCCGTGCTGGCTCGTAGGGCCGAATGGCCTACACCTGCGCCTATTGTCTATGTTTCTATGGCCCACGCTGTCAAGGCTAAGGTTCTCCCCATACAGTTAATGGCGATGAGGGGAGTCTCTTACCGACGAGATGAGCTGCAATCCTTCCTCTCGGGTCATCTCCAATCTGCTTCATGAGATGAGGTAACGCTGCGGAAAGAACGTCATGGTCAGTACTGAGAAACTATACTCAGTGTGACTACGTGAGCGGAGAGAGGGAGAGAGGGAGGGGGAGAGGGAGAGAAATAGAGTGTGAGGGAGATAATGTGCGTGTGAGAGAGAGAGAGAGAGAGAGAGCGTATGTGAGAGAGAGGGAGAGAAAGAGTGTGTGTGTGAGAGAGAGAGAGAGATAATGTGTGTGTGTGAGAGAGAGAGAGAGATAATGTGTGTGTGTGAGAGAGAGAGAGAGGGAGAGAGTCTCTCTTTACACAGAGAGTGGTGA
>CAUPSL010000253.1:0-26432 GCA_963514005.1 Raja brachyura
GCCCTCGTCCACCAGGTCAGACGTCATCTCGTTGTCCCCCATAAACTGCTGGAAGCCGAGGAGATTGAGGCAGCGGGTGCCGAGGCTGTGGAGAGGAGTCAGGGTCAGTAGGGACATGTTAACGTGCCCCTCTGGAGCGGCCGCCTTGCACTGTGACTGGGGCGGGGAGGAGCAGCTCGACCCTTTCACCACTGGCCCTCACACCATGGCTGCACCATCCCTTCAATTTGGCATTAACTGGAGCTCCCCTCAACGCTGGTCGCCCCGGGGGCAGGGGGCTGGATAATACCCCCGTAGTGGCATCATTGATGTTTGTCAACTGCTGCTTGGCAGGATTGATCCTCCAGTAACAGTGCTATCATGAAACATAGAAACATAGAAACATAGAAATTAGGTGCAGGAGTAGGCCATTCGGCCCCTTCGAGCCTGCACCGCCATTCAATATGATCATGGCTGATCATCCAACTCAGTATCCCGTACCTGCCTTCTCTCCATACCCCCTGATCCCTTTAGCCACAAGTGCCACATCTAACGCCCTCTTAAATATAGCCAATGATCTGGCCTCAACTACCTTCTGTGGCAGAGAATTCCAGAGACTCACCACTCTCTGTGTAAAGAATGTTTTCCTCATCTCGGTCCTAAAGGAATTCCCCCTTATCCTTAGACTGTGACCCCTTGTCCTGGACTCCCCCAACATCGGGAACAATCTCCCAGCATCTAGCTTGTCCAACCCCTTAAGAATTTTGTAAGTTTCTATAAGATCCCCCCTCAATCTTCTAAATTCCAGCGAGTACAAGCCGAGTCTATCCAGTCATTCCTCATATGAGAGTCCTGACATCCCAGGAATCAGTCTGGTGAATCTTCTCTGTACCCCCTCTATGGCAAGGATGCCTTTCCTCAGATTTGATCAGATTTCCTCAGATATCATGAAGTATTGATTCTTCAGTAACAGTGCGATCATGAAGTGAAGTGGAATAAAATCTCTTTGTACAAAGAAAAGGGTTCAGGCGCAGAGTGAAGCTCCCTCTACAGCGTCCCAGCACATACCCCCTGGGTGGGGGGGGGGGGGGGGAGGCAGGAGTACAAGGGTGGGGAAGGGGAGGGGGCGAAGAGGGAGGGGGGAGGAGGGGCAGGCATGGGGGGTACCTGAAGTAGGTGGCGATGCACAGGATGAGCACCAGCATGGGGTAGTAGATGTAGAAGCCGTCAGCAATGAACGAGATCACCCGCATCGAGCCCATGATCTGGGGAAGAGAGGTCAGTGAATGGGGGATACCCCTCCCCCCCCACCCACACACACACACACACACACAAACCCCCCCTCCCAGCACCAGCCCCTCCAGTCCCCCCCGCCCCCCACCACCCGCTTCCCCCAGCACCCGCTTCCCCAGCCCCCCCCCACACACAAACCCCCCTCCCAGCCCCTCATTCCCCTCCCCCCCACCACCTCCCCCCCACCCCCCACCCCCCCTCCCAGCCCCTCCACCTCCCCTCCATCTCCCCACACACACACAAACCCCTCCACCCAGCCCCAGCCCCACCCCCCTCCCTTTCTCCCCCCTCACCGAGGTGTAGGCTGCCTGCTCGTGGGCCTGGTGTGAGATGGCGGAGTCCATGTGGATCAGTCCAGGAAGTTGAGGCAGAGCGGGGGGGGTCAGTCTGCAGAACAGCCTGTGGGCGGGCAGGGGGGAAAGGTCAGCACGAGGGGGAGGTCACAGGTCAGCATGAGGGGGGTGGTGGGGGTGAAGTCACGGTTGGGGTGGTGATGGGGAGGTCACAGTGAGGGGGGGATGGGTGATGGGGGGGTCACGGTGGGGGTGGTGCTGGGTGATGGGGGGTCACGGTTAGGTGGTGCTGGGGGGGTCACGTTGGGGGTGGTGCTGGGGGGGTCACGGTGGGGGTGGTGCTGGGGGGGGTCACGGTGGGGGTGGTGCTGGGTGATGGGGGGTCACGGTGGGGGTGGTGCTGGGGGGGGGGGGTCACGGTGGGGGTGATGGGTGATGGGGGGGTCACGGTGGGGGTGGTGCTGGGGGGGGTCACGGTGGGGGTGGTGCTGGGGGGGGTCACGGTGGGGGTGGTGCTGGGGGGGGTCACGGTGGGGGTGATGGGTGATGGGGGGGTCACGGTGGGGGTGGTGCTGGGGGGGGTCACGGTGGGGGTGATGGGTGATGGGGGGGTCACGGTGGGGGTGGTGCTGGGGGGGGTCACGGTGGGGGTGATGGGTGATGGGGGGGTCACGGTGAGGTGGTGCTGTGGGGGTCACGGTGGGGGTGGTGCTGGGGGGGGTCACGGTGGGGGTGATGGGTGATGGGGGGTCACGGTGGGGGTGGTGCTGGGGGGGTCACGGTGGGGGTGATGGGTGATGGGGGGGTCACGGTGAGGTGGTGCTGGGGGGGTCACGGTGGGGGTGGTGCTGGGGGGGGACACGGTGGGGGTGGTGCTGGGGGGGGTCATGGTGAGGGTGGTGCTGGGGGGGGGGTCACGGTGGGGGTGGTGCTGGGGGGGTCACGGTGGGGGTGGAGCTGGGGGGGTCACAGTGAGGTGGTGCTGGGGGGGTCACGGTGGGGGTGATGGGTGATGGGGGGGGTCACGGTGAGGTGGTGCTGGGGGGGGGGTCACGGTGGGGGTGGTGCTGGGGGGGTCACGGTGGGGGTGGTGCTGGGGGAGTCACGGTGAGGTGGTGCTGGGTGGGTCACGGTGGGGGTGGTGCTGGAGGGGTCACGGTGGGGGTGGTGCTGGGGGGGGTCACGGTGAGGTGGTGCTGGGGGGGTCACGGTGGGGGTGGTGCTGGGTGATGGGGGGTCACGGTGGGGGTGGTGCTGGGGGGGTCACGGTGGGGGTGATGGGTGATGGGTGATGGGGGGGTCACGGTGGGGGTGGTGCTGGGGGGGTCACGGTGAGGTGGTGCTGGGGGGGGCACGGTGGGGGTGGTGCTGGGGGGGGTCACGGTGCGGTGGTGCTGGGGGGGTCACGGTGGTGCTGGGGGGTCACGGTGGGGGTGGTGCTGCGGGGGGTCACGGTGGGGGTGGTGCTGGGGGGGTCACGGTGGGGGTGGTGGGTGATGGGGGGGTCACGGTGAGGTGGTGCTGGGGGGGTCACGGTGGGGGTGGTGCTGGGGGGGTCACGGTGGGGGTGGTGGGTGATGGGGGGGTCACGGTGAGGTGGTGCTGGGTGATGGGGGGGTCACGGTGGGGGTGGTGCTGGGGGGGTCACGGTGGGGGTGATGGGTGATGGGGGGGTCACGGTGAGGTGGTGCTGTGGGGGTCACGGTGGGGGTGGTGCTGGGGGGGTCACGGTGGGGGTGGTGCTGGGGGGGGTCACGGTGGGGGTGGTGCTGGGTGATGGGGGGTCACGGTGGGGGTGGTGCTGGGGGGGGGTCACGGTGGGGGTGATGGGTGATGGGGGGGTCACGGTGGGGGTGGTGCTGGGGGGGGTCACGGTGGGGGTGATGGGTGATGGGGGGGTCACGGTGGGGGTGGTGCTGGGGGGGTCACGGTGGGGGTGATGGGTGATGGGGGGGTCACGGTGAGGTGGTGCTGGGGGGGTCACGGTGGGGGTGGTGCTGGGGGGGGACACGGTGGGGGTGGTGCTGGGGGGGGTCATGGTGAGGGTGGTGCTGGGGGGGGGTCACGGTGGGGGTGGTGCTGGGGGGGTCACGGTGGGGGTGGAGCTGGGGGGGTCACAGTGAGGTGGTGCTGGGGGGGGTCACGGTGGGGGTGATGGGTGATGGGGGGGTCACGGTGAGGTGGTGCTGGGGGGGGGTCACGGTGGGGGTGGTGCTGGGGGGGTCACGGTGGGGGTGGTGCTGGGGGGGGTCACGGTGAGGTGGTGCTGGGGGGTCACGGTGGGGGTGGTGCTGGGTGATGGGGGGTCACGGTGGGGGTGGTGCTGGGGGGTCACGGTGGGGGTGATGGGTGATGGGTGATGGGGGGGGTCACGGTGGGGGTGGTGCTGGGGGGTCACGGTGAGGTGGTGCTGGGGGGGGCACGGTGGGGGTGGGGTACTGGTGGTAGGGTGCGGGTGGTTATGGTGGTGGTGGTGCTGGGGGGGTCACGGTGCGGTGGTGCTGGGGGGGTCACGGTGGTGCTGGGGGGTCACGGTGGGGGTGGTGCTGCGGGGGGTCACGGTGGGGGTGGTGCTGGGGGGGTCACGGTGGGGGTGGTGGGTGATGGGGGGGTCACGGTGAGGTGGTGCTGGGGGGGTCACGGTGGGGGTGGTGCTGGGGGGGTCACGGTGGGGGTGGTGGGTGATGGGGGGGTCACGGTGAGGTGGTGCTGGGTGATGGGGGGGTCACGGTGGGGGTGGTGCTGGGGGGGTCACGGTGGGGGTGATGGGTGATGGGGGGGTCACGGTGAGGTGGTGCTGTGGGGGTCACGGTGGGGGTGGTGCTGGGGGGGTCACGGTGGGGGTGGTGCTGGGGGGGGTCACGGTGGGGGTGGTGCTGGGTGATGGGGGGTCACGGTCGGGGTGGTGCTGGGGGGGGGTCACGGTGGGGGTGATGGGTGATGGGGGGGTCACGGTGGGGGTGGTGCTGGGGGGGTCACGGTGGGGGTGATGGGTGATGGGGGGGTCACGGTGGGGGTGGTGCTGGGGGGGTCACGGTGGGGGTGATGGGTGATGGGGGGGTCACGGTGAGGTGGTGCTGGGGGGGTCACGGTGGGGGTGGTGCTGGGGGGGGACACGGTGGGGGTGGTGCTGGGGGGGGTCATGGTGAGGGTGGTGCTGGGGGGGGGTCACGGTGGGGGTGGTGCTGGGGGGGTCACGGTGGGGGTGGAGCTGGGGGGGTCACAGTGAGGTGGTGCTGGGGGGGTCACGGTGGGGGTGATGGGTGATGGGGGGGTCACGGTGAGGTGGTGCTGGAGGGGGGTCACGGTGGGGGTGGTGCTGGGGGGGTCACGGTGGGGGTGGTGCTGGGGGAGTCACGGTGAGGTGGTGCTGGGGGGGTCACGGTGGGGGTGGTGCTGGAGGGGTCACGGTGGGGGTGGTGCTGGGGGGGGTCACGGTGAGGTGGTGCTGGGGGGTCACGGTGGGGGTGGTGCTGGGTGATGGGGGGTCACGGTGGGGGTGGTGCTGGGGGGGTCACGGTGGGGGTGATGGGTGATGGGTGATGGGGGGGTCACGGTGGGGGTGGTGCTGGGGGGGGTCACGGTGAGGTGGTGCTGGGGGGGGCACGGTGGGGGTGGTGCTGGGGGGGTCACGGTGCGGTGGTGCTGGGGGGGTCACGGTGGTGCTGGGGGGTCACGGTGGGGGTGGTGCTGCGGGGGGTCACGGTGGGGGTGGTGCTGGGGGGGTCACGGTGGGGGTGGTGGGTGATGGGGGGGTCACGGTGAGGTGGTGCTGGGGGGGTCACGGTGGGGGTGGTGCTGGGGGGGTCACGGTGGGGGTGGTGGGTGATGGGGGGGTCACGGTGTGGTGGTGCTGGGGGGGTCACGGTGGGGGTGGTGGGTGCTGGGGGGGTCATGGTGGGGGTGGTGCTGGGGGGGTCACGGTGGGGGTGATGGGTGATGGGGGGGGTCACGGTGAGGTGGTGATGGGGGGGTCACGGTGAGGTGGTGCTGGGGGGGTCACGGTGGGGGTGGTGCTGGGGGGGTCACGGTGGGGGTGGTGCTCGGGGGGGCCACGGTGGGGGTGGTGCGGGGGGGTCACGGTGGGCGTGGTGATGGGGGGGGGTCACGGTGGGAGTGGTGCTGGGGGGGTCACGGTGAGGTGGTGCTGGGGGGGTCACGGTGGTGCTGGGGGGTCACGGTGGGGGTGGTGCTGGGGGGGGTCACGGTGGGGGTGGTGCTGGGGGGTCACGGTGGGGGTGGTGCTGGGGGGGTCACGGTGAGGTGGTGCTGGGGGGGTCACGGTGGGGGTGGTGCTGGGGGGTCACGGTGGGGGTGGTGCTGGGGGGGTCACTGTGGGGGTGGTGCTGGGGGGCGTCACGGGGGGGGTGGTGCTGGGGGGGTCACGGTGGGGGTGATGGGTGATGGGGGGGGTCACGGTGGGGGTGGTGCTGGGGGGGTCACGGTGAGGTGGTGCTGGGGGGGCCACGGTGGTGGGTGGTGCTGGGGGGTCACGGTGGGGGTGGTGCTGGGGGGGGTAACGGTGGGGGTGGTGCTGGGGGGCGTCACGATGGGCGTGGTGATGGGGGGGTCACAGTGGGGGAGGTGCTGGGGGGGTCACGGTGAGGTGGTGCTGGGGGGGTCACGGTGGGGGTGATGGGTGATGGGGGGTCACGGTGGAGGTGGTGCTGGGGGGGTCACGGTGGGGGTGATGGGTGATGGGGGGGTCACGGTGGGGGTGGTGCTGGGGGTGTCATGGTGGGGGTGGTGCTGGGGGGTCACGGTGGGGGTGATGCTGGGGGGGTCACGATGGGGGTGGTGCTGGGTGATGGGGGTCACGGTGGGGGTGGTGCTGGGGGGGTCACGGTGGGGGTGATGGGTGATGGGGGGGTCACAGTGGGGGTGGTGCTGGGGGGGGTCACGGTGAGGTGGTGCTGGGGGGGTCACGGTGGGGGTGGTGCTGGGGGGGGTCACGGTGGGGGTGGTGCTGGGGGGGGTCACGGTGGGGGTGGTGCTGGGGGGGTCACGGTGGGGGTGGTGCTGGGGGGGTCACGGTGGGTTGGTGATGGGGGGGGTCACGGTGAGGTGGTGCTGGGGGGGTCACGGTGAGGTGGTGCTGGGGGGTCACGGTGGGGGTGGTGCTGAGGGGGGTCACGGTGGGGGTGGTGCTGGGGGGGGTCACGGTGGGCGTGGTGATGGGGGGGTCACGGTGGGGGTGGTGCTGGGGGGGTCACGGTGAGGTGGTGCTGGGGGGGTCACGGTGGTGCTGGGGGGTCACGGTGGGGGTGGTGCTGGGGGGGGGTCACGGTGGGGGTGGTGCTGGGGGGGTCACGGTGGGGGTGATGGGTGATGGGGGGGGTCACGGTGGGGGTGGTGCTGGGGGGGGGTCATGGTGGGGGTGGTGCTGGGGGGGGTCACGGTGGGTGTGGTGCTGGGGGGTCACGGTGGGGGTGGTGCTGGGGGGTGTCACGGTGGGGGTGGTGCTGGGGGGGTCACGGTGGGGGTGATGGGTGATGAGGGGGGTCATGGTGGGGGTGGTGCTGGGGTGGTCACGGTGGGGATGGTGCTGGGGGGGGTCACGGTGAGGTGGTGCTGGGGGGGGTCACGGTGGGGGTGGTGCTGGGGGGGTCACGGTGGGGGTGATGGGTGATGAGGGGGGTCATGGTGGGGGTGGTGCTGGGGTGGTCACGGTGGGGGTGGTGCTGGGGGGGGTCACGGTGGGGGTGGTGCTGGGGGGGGTCACGGTGAGGTGATGCTGGGGGGGTCATGGTGAGGTGGTGCTAGGGGGGCACGGTGGGGGGTGGTGCTGGGGGGTCACGGTGGGGGTGGTGCTGGGGGGGGTCACGGTGAGGTGGTGCTGGGGGGGGTCACGGTGGGGTGGTGCTGGGGGGGTCACGGTGGGGGTGGTGCTGGGGGGGTCACGGTGGGGGTGGTGCTGGGGGGTTCACGGTGGGGGTGGTGCTGGGGGGGTCACGGTGGGGATGGTGCTGGGGGGGGGTCACGGTGGGGGTGGTGCTGGGGGGGTCAAGGTGGGGATGATGCTGGGGGGGTCACGGTGGGGGTGGTGCTGGGGGGGGTCACGGTGGGGGTGGTGCTGCGGGGGTCACGGTGGGGGTGGTGCTGGGGGGGGTCACGGTGGGGGTGGTGCTGGGGGGGTCACGGTGGGGGTGGTGCTGGGGGGGTCACGGTGCGGTGGTGATGGGGGGGTCACGGTGGGGGTGGTGCTGGGGGGGGTCATGGTGGGGGTGGTGCTGGGGGGGTCACGGTGGGGGTGGTGCTGGAGGGGTCACGGTGGGGGTGGTGCTGGGGGGGTCACGGTGGGGGTGATGGGTGATGGGGGGGTCACGGTGGGGGTGGTGCTGGGGGGGTCACGGTGGGGGTGATGGGTGATGGGGGGTCACGGTGGGGGTGGTGCTGGGGGGTCACGGTGGGGGTGGTGCTGGGGGAGGTCACGGTGGGGGTGGTGCTGGGGGGGTCACGGTGGGGGTGGTGCTGGGGGGGTACGCGGTGGGGGTGGTGCTGGGGGGGGTCACGGTGGGGGTGGTGCTGGGGGGGTCACGGTGGGGTGGTGCTGGGGGGGGGGGTACTCACATGCCGCTGAAGAGCAGGCTGTAGGCATCAGTCTGGTGGTGTGGGGCCAGGTAGTAGTAGTTGAAGACACGGATACGGAACACAGTCCAGTACACACACGTGCTGAGGAACAACAGTGCCAGCAGGCAGCCCATCTACAGGAGGGAGAGAGAGAGGGTGAGCCTGGGGCCAAACCCTTCCTCCCCCCATCCATGTACCTGTCTGCTTTTTTAAATGGTGGGATAGTCCCAGCCTCAACTACCTCCTCTGGCAACTTGATAAGAGAGAAAGACAAGCCCGGGCTTGCCACAGGTTGCTGTGTATTGAGACAATGACCGGTGCTGTTGAAATGTGTCTACCAATTAATGAGAAAGATTAATGTCTTGAAAGTACCAATTGATAAGATGCCTTTGAAATGTGTCTACTAATTGACAAGAGACAAGCTCAGATGCATCCTGTGGTAATGTGTATTGACTGTATCCCTGATCATGACTAACATCTTTGGAATGTGACTAAGTGACACACACACACACAGTATAAAACATCATGCAACTCTTTGTTCATTGAAGTGGTGGCACGGAGGAAGTCAAGTGTTTGTGTTGCTTACTTGACTGGTGTATCCCCATCACTTCCCAGCCGATGATCAGTAAAGCTTGACTAACGTTTTTGTGAGTTGTCAGTTTATTAAGAAGTGAACCGTAACACCTCTGGTCCTCGATTCCCCTACTCTTGGCAAAGTATCTACACGATCTATTCCTCTCATGATTTTGTACGCCTCTATAAGATCTCCCTTTATCCTACTGCGCTCCATGGAATAGAGACCCAGCCTACACAATCTCTCCCTGTAGCTCACACCCTCTAGTCCTGGCAACATCCTCGTAAATCTTTTCTGAACCCTTTCAAGCTTGACAATATCTTTCCTATAACATGGTGCCCAGAACTGAACACAATATTCTAAATGCGGTCTCACTAACGTCTTATACAACTGCAACATGACCTCCCAACTTCCACACTCAATACTCTGACTGATGAAGGCCAAAGTGCCAAAAGCCTTTTTGACCACCTTATCTACCTGCGACCACCTTCAAGGAACCATGCACCTGTACTCCTAGATCCCTCTGCTCTGCAACACTCCCCAGAGGCCGACCATTCACTGTGTAGGTCCTGCCCTGGTTCAACGTCCCAAAGTGCAACACCTCACACTTCTCTATGTTAAATTTAATCAACCATTCCTCCACCCACCTGGCCAATCGATCCAGATCCTGCTGCAATCATTCACAACCATCTTCACTATCTGCAAAACCACTCACTTTTGTATCATCAGCAAACTTGCTAACCTTGCCCTGTATGTTCTCATCCAAATCATTGTAGGTAGTTGTAGGAACATAGGGCATAGGAACTATGGGCATAGGGCATAGAACATAGAAACACAAGAGCCACTCGGCCCTTCGAACCAGCACCTCCATTCAATATGATCATGGCTGATCATCTAAAATCAGTACCCTGTTCCTGCTTTCTCCCCATATCCCTTGATTCCTTTAACCCTAAGAGCTAAATCCAACTCTCTTGAAAACATCCATTGAATTGGCCTCCACTGCCTTCTGTGGCAGAGAATTCCACAGATTCACAACTCTCTGGATGAAAATGTTTTTCCTCATCTCAGTCCAAAATGGCCTCCCCCTTATTCTTAAACTGTGACCCCTGGTTCTGGAATCCCCCGACATCGGGAACATTTTTCCTGCCTCTAGCCTGTCCAATCTCTTAATAATTTTATATATTTCTAACTTCCAGTAAATACAAGCCCAGTCGACCCATTCTTTCATCATACGACAGTCCCGCCATCCCGGGAATTAACCTGGTGAACCTACGCTGCACGCCCTCAATAGCAAGAATGTCCTTCCTCAAATTAGGAGACCAGAACTGCACACAATACTCCAGGTGTGATCTCATCAGGACCCTGTACAACTGCAGTAGGATCTCCTTGCTCCTATACTCAAATCCTCTTGCAATGAAGGCCAACATGCCATTCGCTTTCTTTACTGCCTGCTGTACCTACATGCTTGCCTTCAGTGACTGATGTACAAGGATACCCAGGTCTCGATGCACCTCCCTTTTCCTAATCTGACACCATTCAGATAATCACAAAAAGCTGGAGTAACTCAGCGGGACAGGCAGCATCTCTGGAGAAAAGGGATGGGTGATGTTTTGGGTCGAGACCCTTCTTCAGACCCAATGGGTCTTGACACAAAACGTCACCCATTCCTTCTCTCCAGAGTTACTACAACTTTTTGTGTCTATCGACCTTTCAGATAATAATCTGCCTTCCTGTTCTTGCCACCAAAGTGGATAACCTCACATTTATGCACATTATACTGCATCTGCCATGCACTTGCCCACTCACCCAACCTATCCAAGTCACCTCACAGCCTCTTAGCATCCTCCTCACAGCTCACACTGCCCCCCAGCTTCGTGTCATCCGCAAACTTGGAGATAATACATTTAATTCCTTCATCTAAATCGTTGATATATAATGTAAATAACTGGGGTCCCAGCACTGAGCCTTGTGGTACGCCACAAGAGATTGCCTGCCATTCTGAAAATGACCCGTTAATTCCTATTCTTTGCTTCCTGTCTGCCAACCAGTTCTCTATCCATGTCAATACCCTACCGCCAATACCATGTGCTCTAAATTTGCACACTAATCTCTTGTGTGGGACCTTTTCAAAGGCTTTTTGAAAGTCCAGATACACCACATCCACTGGCTCTCCCTTATCCATTCTACTTGTTACATCCTCAAAGAATTCCAGAAGATTAGTGAAGCATGAATCTATGCTAACTCGGACCGATCCTGTCACTGCTTTCCAAATGCGCTGCTATAACATCTTTAATAATCGACTCGAGCATCTTCCCCACTACCGATGTCAGGCTAACTGGTCTACAATTAGGATACATTAGTCACCCTCCAGTCCACAGGAACTGACCCAGAGCCGATAGAACATTGGAAAATGGTCACCAATGCATCCATGATTTCTAGGGCCACCTCCTTGAGTACTCTGGGATGCAGACCATCAAGCCCATGGGATTTATCTGCCTTCAGTCCCAACAGTTTATCAACCACCATTTCCTGACTAATGTGGATTTCCTTCAGTTCCTCCCACTCGATCCTTGCTCCCTGGTATTTCTGGGAGATTATTTGTGTCTTCCTTAGTGAAGACAGAACCAAAGTACTTGTTTAACTGGTCTGCCATTTGCTTGTCTCTCATTATAAATTCACCTGATTCTGACTCTAAGGGACCATTTGTCATCACTAATCTTTTCAATAGATAATAGACAATAGGTGCAGGACTAGGCCATTCGGCCCTTTTAATGGCCTACTCCTGCCCCTATTTACATATCTTTCCCTGTTACATATCTAAAGAATCTTTTCCTTTGAACACATCGTATTGTGGCTCCCCCCTCCCCCCTCTCTCCCCCCTCTCTTCCCCCGTACCTGTACATCCAGGTAGCTGTGGCAACCCCCCCTGTCCCCGTACCTGTACATACAGGTAGTTGTGGCACCCTCTCACCCCCCTGTCCCCGTACCTGTACATCCAGGTAGCTGTGGCAACCCCCCCTGTCCCCGTACCTGTACATACAGGTAGTTGCGGCACCCTCACCCCCTGTCCCCGTACCTGTACGTGCAGGTAGTTGCGGCACCCTCTCCCCCCCTGTCCCCGTACCTGTACGTGCAGGTAGTTGCGGCACCCCCTCCCCATCTCTCCCCGTACCTGTACGTGCAGGTAGCTGTGGCAACCCCCCCTGTCCCCGTACCTGTACATACAGGTAGTTGTGGCACCCTCTCACCCCCCTGTCCCCGTACCTGTACATCCAGGTAGTTGTGGCACCCTCTCACCCCCCTGTCCCCGTACCTGTACATCCAGGTAGCTGTGGCAACCCCCCCTGTCCCCGTACCTGTACATACAGGTAGTTGCGGCACCCTCACCCCCTGTCCCCGTACCTGTACGTGCAGGTAGTTGTGGCACCCTCTCACCCCCCTGTCCCCGTACCTGTACGTGCAGGTAGTTGCGGCTGTTCTCGGCGGAGCGGATGAAGATGGCGAAGATGGACAGGACGGGGCTGGTGCTGAAGAAGGTGCACTCGGACCAGACCACCAGCACGGAGAACGCTGCCAGCACCAGCGCCAGGGCCCGGTGGCACCAACACCGCAGCCAGCACTGCCAGTACCACTCTGTGGGGACACACACACACACATCGTACACACGTTAGTCACACGGGGAATGGCACACGGACACAGCACACGTCAGTTACACGGGGTCAGAGGGTGGTGAATCTGTCGAATACTTTGCCACAGAACGCTGTGGAGACCGATGGATATTTTGTGTCTAGTTCACTTTAATTTAGCAATACAGCCACTGACCCTTTGGCCCACCAGGTCCTCGCCGACCAGCGATCCCCACACATTAATACTATCCTACACACATTAGGGACAATTTACACTAACACTTGGCCACTGAACCTACAAACCTCCACATCTTGGAGCCGACCCATGCGGTGACGGGGAGAGCGTACAGCTCGATAAAGCCAGAGCCTGGAGTCAGGATCGAACCCGGGCCTCCTGAGCTGTGAGGCAGCAACTCTACCGCTGCACCACCCAAGGCAGAGATAGACAGATTGATGATTAGTACGGGAGTCAGGGTTATGGGGAGAAGGCAGGAGAATGGGGTTTAGAGGGAGGGATAGATCAGCCATGATTCAATGGTGGGGTAGGCTTGATGGGCCGAACGGCCTCATTCTGCTCCTACCACTTATGACACATTACATGCACCGACACGTCATCACACGGGATGAGCACGACACGCATCAGACGTGTCACACGGGGTGAGTGTACACCAGGTATGACACACGCGTGGGGCCACACCGTGTCGAGTATACAGCGGGCAGGGATACGTGTAATGGCCACGACACCATGCATGGCGGCTTGGTTTGGGAACAGCTGCATCCAAGACCGCAGAAAATTGCTGCCAATTGTGGACGCAGCCCAGACCATCACACAGACCAACCTCCCTTCTATTCTTCCGTCTGAAGAAGGGTCTCGACCCGAAACGTCGCCTATCTCCTTCGCTCCCTAGATGCTGCTGCACCCGCTGAGTTTCTCCAGCCTTTTGTGTAATCTCCCTTCCATTGACTCCATCTACACCTCACGCTGCCCCGGCAAGGCCGGCAGCATCATCAAGGACCAGTCTCACCCCGGCCACTCCCTCTTCTCCCCTCTCCCATCGGGCAAAAGGTACAGAAGTGTGAAAACGAACGCACACCTCCAGATTCAGGGACAGTTTCTTCCCAGCTGTTATCAGGCAACTGAACCATCCTCGCACAACTAGAGAGCGGTCCTGAACTACTATCTACCTCATTGGTGACCCTCAGAGTTGATCGGACTTTGCTGGCTTCACCTTGCACTAAACGTTATTCCCTTATCATGTGTCTGTACACTGAATGGATTGGTTGTAATCCTGTGTAGTCTTCCTGCTGACTGGTTAGCTCGCAACAAAAGCTTCCACTGTACCCCGATAGACGTGACAATAAACGGAACTGTCACACAGCGAGGGGCGGGGGTCAGGGGTCACTGACCTACGCGAGGGGTGTAGAGGTAGCGGCTGAACCATCCTCGGGGCTGTGTGGGGGGGAAGCTGTGTACGAAGTGAGGGGTGGCGTTGTCCTGGTTACGGGCCACGTCCTCCAGGTAGAAGGCCTGGTCCAGTAGCATTGTCCACTGGACCGACACTCGCCCGTAGCGCTGGGCAGCTCGGATCACCTGTGGGGGGGAGAGAGAGACGGGGGGAGAGAGAGAGAGTCAGTGTCCACTGTACAGACACAGCAGTAACGCTGGGCAGCTCGGATCACCTGTGTGGACGGGGGAGAGAGACGGGGGGAGACACAGGGAGAGCACACACTGGTGTAACTGCAATGCTTGGATCTGGGGGACAGCAGCATCAATAGACAGACAGGGTAATAGACACTTCCCCACCCCCACCCCACACGTGCAGCTGTCCCCGTCCCCTCCCACACTCCCTCTCCCGTCCTCACCCCCTCCCTCCCCCCCTCCCCAGACCCCAGCCTAGCCACCCCTCAACCTGACCCCACTGTCCCCACCACCTGCTTGTGCACCTGCGCCGGGCCGCCCCCTTGTCCCACCATCCCCTGCCCCCCCTGTATCCCGCACCCCCCCTGTATCCCGCACCCCCCCTGTATCCCGCACCACCCCCTTCACCCCCCCCCCCCCCCCCCCCCGACCCACCTGCTTGTGCAGCCGCACCAGGCTGCGCTCACTGGGGCATCCTCCATGTTCCTCAAAGTCCTCGTAGTCATCCATGCTCCTGCTCATCCGCTCCTGGTACTCCACAGGGCACTGAAACACAGCACACACCAGCAGCTCAGCCCAGCCCAGCAGCTCCAGCACAGTCCCACACACCAGCAGCTCCAGCCCAGCCCAGCAACTCCAGCACAGTCCCACACACCAGCAGCTCCAGCACAGTCCCACACACCAGCAGCTCAGCCCAGCCCAGCAGCTCCAGCACAGTCCCACACACCAGCAGCTCAGCCCAGCCCAGCAACTCCAGCACAGTCCCACACACCAGCAGCTCCAGCACAGTCCCACACACCAGCAGCTCAGCCCAGCCCAGCAGCTCCAGCACAGTGCCACACACCAGCAGCCCAGCACAGTCCCACACACCAGCAGCTCCAGCACAGTCCCACACACCAGCAGCCCAGCACAGTCCCACACACCAGCAGCTCCAGCACAGTCCCACACACCAGCAGCCTAGCACAGTCCCACACACCAGCAGCCCAGCACAGTCCCACACACCAGCAGCCCAGCAGTCCCACACACCAGCAGCTCCAGCACAGTCCCACACACCAGCAGCCCAGCACAGTCCCACACACCAGCAGCTCCAGCACAGTCCCACACACCAGCAGCCCAGCACAGTCCCACACACCAGCAGCCCAGCACAGTCCCACACACCAGCAGCTCCAGCACAGTCCCACACACCAGCAGCACAGTCCCACACACCAGCAGCACGGTCCCACACACCAGCAGCTCCAGCACAGTCCCACACACCAGCAGCACAGTCCCACACACCAGCAGCTCCAGCACAGTCCCACACACCAGCAGCTCCAGCACAGTCCCACACACCAGCAGCACAGTCCCACACACCAGCAGCACAGTCCCACACACCAGCAGCTCCAGCACAGTCCCACACACCAGCAGCACAGTCCCACACACCAGCAGTCCAGCACAGTCCCACACACCAGCAGCTCCAGCACAGTCCCACACACCAGCAGCTCCAGCAGTCCCACACACCAGCAGCACAGTCCCACACACCAGCAGCACAGTCCCACACACCAGCAGCACAGTCCCACACACCAGCAGCTCCAGCACAGTCCCACACACCAGCAGCACAGTCCCACACACCAGCAGCACAGTCCCACACACCAGCAGCACAGTCCCACACACCAGCAGCACAGTCCCACACACCAGCAGCTCCAGCCCAGTCCCACACACCAGCAGCACAGTCCCACACACCAGCAGCAGAGTCCCACACACCAGCAGCACAGTCCCACACACCAGCAGCCCAGCACAGTCCCACACACCAGCAGCACAGTCCCACACACCAGCAGCACAGTCCCACACACCAGCAGCACAGTCCCACACACCAGCAGCTCCAGCACAGCCCCACACACCAGCAGCCCAGCACAGTCCCACACACCAGCAGCACAGTCCCACACACCAGCAGCACAGTCCCACACACCAGCAGCTCCAGCACAGCCCCACACACCAGCAGCTCCAGCACAGTCCCACACACCAGCAGCCCAGCACAGTCCCACACACCAGCAGCACAGTCCCACACACCAGCAGCACAGTCCCACACACCAGCAGCTCCAGCACAGTCCCACACACCAGCAGCTCCAGCACAGTCCCACACACCAGCAGCACAGTCCCACACACCAGCAGCTCCAGCACAGCCCCACACACCAGCAGCTCCAGCCCAGTCCCACACCCCCCCACCCCCCACCCCCGTGCCCACCTTGCGGAGGATGGTGTCGATGTTTTTCCGCTGGGGGTGGTTGTACTTCACGGTGTCATTCAGCTTCCTCACCTCCTGCACACACACGGCACGGGTCAGTACAGGGCAACCCCCTCGTACATCCCCCCACCCCCCCCCCCCCCGCTTCTGTCCCCAACCCCCCCTCCCCTGGTCACAGACGGTCCCAGCACCCTCCATCAGCCCCCCCACCCCATTTTAGTTCCCTCGTCCACAGCTTTCCCCCAGCCACCCTCCCCCCCCACACTGCCCCCTCCCCCACACTGCCCCCCCCACACTGCCCCCCCCCCACACTGCCCCCCCCACACTGCCCCCCCCCCACACTGCCCCTCCCCCCCACACTGCCCCTCCCCCCCCACACTGCCCCCCACCACACTGGCCCCCCCCACACCGCCCCTCCCCCCCACACTGCTCCTCCCCCCCACACTGCTCCTCCCCCCACACTGCCCCTCCCCCACACTGCCCCCCCCACACTGCCCCCCCCACACTGCCCCTCCCCCCCCACACTGCCCCTCCCCCACACTGCCCCCCCCCCACACTGCTCCTCCCCCCACACTGCCCCCCCCCACACTGCCCCTCCCCCACACTGCCCCCCCCCACACTGCCCCCCCCACTCTGCCCCTCCCCCCCCACACTGCCCCTCCCCCACACTGCCCCCCCCCACACTGCCCCCCCCCACACCGCCCCTCCCCCCCACACTGCTCCTCCCCCCACACCGCCCCTCCCCCCCACACACCGCCCCTTCCCCCCCCCCCCCCCCCACACCTCCATCAGGTCGTCGAGCTCCTCCTGGGCCTCCACTCTCTCGGTCAGCAGCTTGGCGGCTTTGAAGTGAGTGCGGGCCAGCGTGTGGCCAGAGTGGGCAGCTGTCCAGTGCCAGCGTGGCAACTCCACCAGCCCGTAGCCCAGCAGCAGCACCAGCAGGAACAGGCCCCACGTGTTGGCTGCTGTGATCCCGATCATCTGCAACTGGTACCTGCAGCCACCAGACGGAGGACAGGGAGGGTAGAGGAAGGGGCGAGAGGGGCGAGAGAAGGGGGTGACACCAATGTGATTCAGTGCAGTTACGCAGCCCCTCCCATTCCATCCCTGGCCCATGGGGGGGGTGGATGACGGGCGGAGGTGCAGGTGGGGGTTCACTGACCGGTCGAGCTGCAGGATGGGGTACAGGGATGGGGATGGGGATTAGGGTTACGGGGGTACACTGTGATCGGGGTTACGGGGGTACACTGTGATCGGGGTTACGGGGGTACACTGGGATCAGGGTTACGGGGGTCGGGGTTACGGGGGTACACTGTGGTCGGGGTTACGGGGGTACACTGTGGTCGGGGTTACGGGGATCGGGGTTACGGGGGTACACGGTGATCGGGGTTACGGGGGTACACTGACCAGTCGAGGCGCAGGCCGGGGTGCACAGCCACGTAGATGAGCAGGCTGCCAAAGATGAGCAGGTAGGTGCCGTAGTAGATGGCGTTCTCGATCAGAGCCGTGCGCACCTTGCCCGCCATGGAGAACGCTCCAGACCGAGCATACGACTGCATGAAGGGCAGCAAGATCCTGCAACACACGTGAACACGCCCGCTCACACTTGTCCACACCCACACGTGAACACGCCTGCACACACGTGTCCACACCCGCACACACGTGTCCACACCGCACACACGTGTCCACACCCACACACACGTGTCCATTCTGCACACACGTGTCCATTCTGCACACACGTGTCCACATCCACACACACGTGAACACACCTGCACACACGTGAACACACCTGCACACACGTGAACACGCCCACACACACGTGTCCACACCCGCACACATGTGAACACGCCCACACACACGTGTTGACCACACAGTGTCCACACCCACACACGCGTGACCACACCGCACACATGTGTCCATGCCCACACACACGTGTTCACACACGTGTCCACACCGCACACACAGAAGGGAGGGGGAGGAGGTGAGAGGAGAGAGGGAGAGGGGGGGGAGGAGGGGGAGGGAGAGGGGGAGGTAGGAGGAGGACAGGAAAGGGGAGTGTTGTCCAGTCTCCAGCCAGCTCACCAGGTGAGGAACTGTGACGTCCAGTAGACCACTCGCCAGAAGACGGGCAGAATGCCGTCGGGGATGTAGCTCCATGGCCTCACACACTCCGGAAACGTCTGCAAGCCCGCACTGCTGGGGGGGGAGAGAGAGAGAGAATGGGGGCTCACAGTACAGTGTATCAGCACCACTGCAAGAGGGTTTATTGTCATGTGTCCCTGATAGGACAATGACTGCTTGCTTGCTGCAGCACAACACAATATGCAAACACAATACAGAACAGGAGAGAAAAGTTCAGTGTGCACGGCTGCCAACATTGGGTGAGAGTTGAGAGTGAGAAATTGTGAGGGAGTGCAGGGACCGAGTGGGGGAGGGTGTGGGATGGGGTATCCCCCCTCCTACAGTTGGGAGTTATTTCATTTTCCCGATTGAAATTGTGCAATCTGGTGCATACTGTAGCGAGTCGTTTAACTTATACTTGAATGCAACATTTATGCTTCAAATTGGATTAGGTATGAATAAGGTTGGGCTAAATTACATTCCTAACTACATTCCACAGTAGAGCCAGGCTCTGATCAACAGGTGCAGCACATGAATGACCTTAGTATATTCATGTATGGAAATCAGATTATAATTCATATGTAGAACTGTTATGCATATATAGAGAAACAAAAACCTAGAAACAAGGCAAGAGGAGTCTGACTTCCATCACTGATCTGCACAAATAGATCAATCAACCTTACCCTTTGACTATAGAAACACGACAAAAATAATACTACATATTCAACCAAGTATATGGTCCAATGAAAATTAGATATATATGTAAAACAGACCCTTCGGCCCACCAAGTCGACACCGACCGCAATCTATCATACACCAGTTGTATCCTACACACCACAGACAATTTACAGAAGCCAATTAACCTACAAACCTGCATTTCTTTTGGATGTGGGAGAAACCGGAATTTCCACAGAAAACCCATGTGGTCATAAGGAGAATGTACAAATACTGTACAGACAGCACCCGTAGTCAGGATCAAATCTGGGTCTGTGGTGCTGCAAGGCAGCAACTCTACCGATGCGCCACCGTATATTTATTATGGTGACATGTCAATAAAGATGAACACATGATTCTGATTACTGCCTTTAGTTGGATAACACACCCCTCCAGTCATTGTGTTTTATGGTTGGTTTTCAACCTCATCAGTCTGAAGGTCTCGACCCGAAACATCATCTAGTCTTTCTCTCCAGAAATGCTGCCTGTCCTGCTGAGTTATTCCAGCTTTTAGTGTCTATCTTCAGTTTAAACCACCATCTGCAGTTCCTTCCTACACTCTTTATTAAGTGAAACAGGTCCTATTCTCATAATATTATTCACCTCAACTAAGTCTCTTCTTCACCTCCGTTGCTGCAGAGAATACAATCCCAGTTATCAAATCTTTCTTCAAAGTGAAACAACAATCCCAGCCCTGCCAACATCTTCATAAATCGCCCCTGGATCCTCTCCAGAGCAATTGCACCCTTTTTACAATGTGTCACAGTCTTACAGCATGGAAACAGGCCCTTCATCCCAACTTGTCCATGCAGATCAAGATGCCCCATCTAAACTAGTCCCATTTGTCCACATGTGGCCCAAATCCCTTTAAACCTTGTGTGTGTGTAAGGGTGTGTGCCAGTGTGTGTGTCAGGGTGTGTGCCAGTGTGTGTGTAAGGGTGCGTGCCAGTGTGTGTGTAAGTGTGTGTGCCAGTGTGTGTGTAAGTGTGTGTGTAAGGGTGTGTGCCAGTGTGTGTGTAAGGGTGTGTGCCAGTGTGTGTGTAAGTGTGTGCGCCAGTGTGTGTGTAAGGGTGTGTGCCAGTGTGTGTGTAAGTGTGTGTGCCAGTGTGTGTGTAAGGGTGTGTGTCAGTGTGTTTGTAAGTGTGTGTGCCAGTGTGTGTGTAAGGGTGTGTGCCAGTGTGTGTGTAAGGGTGTGTGCCAGTGTTAGGTTGTGTGTGCCAGTGTGTGTGTAAGGGCGTGTGTAAGTGTGTGTATAAGGGTGTGTGTGAGAGTGTGTGTAAGGGTGTGTGAGAGTGTGTGTAAGAGTGTGTGCCAGTGTGTGTGTAAGGGTGTGTGTCAGTGTGTGTGTAAGGGTGTGTGTGAGAGTGTGTGTCAGTGAAGCGGTGACAACACCCATGGTGAGCGGAGACTTGGCGATGTCCGGGGAACATTTCCCTCTCTCCCCCATCCCCGGGAATGCGGGCCGGCCCAGGTGCTCTGTGTCCAGCCGGGGTTTGGGGGAGGTGAGGGTCAGTGACCCATGGGTCGGGCATCAGAGCGGAGCCTTAGCCCGAGATTCATCCCCGCGGCTCCGGAGGCGGCACCGTTCCTGGCTCTGGGTTAAAACTCCATGGGGTATGGACAGAGCGGCCGCTGGACACGGAACCGCCCGCCGCAGGTGAGGGTGGGAGGTGTGGGCGGTGCATGGGGGGGCGGTGCCTGTCACACCATCTGCACGGGAATGTGAATGCGGGTGAGGCAGCATCAATGGAGCGGTAGACAGAAATGCTTGAGTGTGAAGAAGGGTCACAGTCAGACA
This sequence comes from Raja brachyura, assembly GCA_963514005.1. The sequence goes on from CAUPSL010000253.1 coordinate 20,829, forward strand.
TAGATGCTGCCTAACCCGCTGAGTTTCTCCAGCATTTGTAGTCTACATTGACATTTAAAATAGTGTGCGATGGGCTCAAGCCAATTAAATTACTCGTACTTTGCAGGAAACCCCCCGACAGAAAACTGGAGGTGGCTTGGTGGGGGGGGGCAGGGGGCAGTTTTCAAGAGTTAGATTTAGCTCTTAGGGCTGAGGGAATCAAGGGATATGGGGGAAAAGCGAGAATGGGGAACTGATTTTAGATGATCAGCCATGATCACATTGAATGGCGGTGCTGGCTGGAAGGGTAAATGGCCGACTCCTGCTCCTATTGTCTGTGTTTCTCTGCCAGATGGGAGAGTGTGGAGGGATGACCCATACTGAGAAGGCTGTGAACATCCACGCGTGCTTGCTGGTCTGTCACAGTCCGTGGGTACGGGTGTCCACTCACTGTCGGATACTATCATTTGTGGAATGCCAAAGGAGGCTAGCACAGAGGGGAATGTAGACCCAGTGGTCACCGCGGTACATCTGTCCACTGTCACACCTCTACCCGCTTGGAATAGGCATCTACAAGAATTAGACACACGTGTCCCCAGAACGGTTTGAAATAATCCACAGGGAATCGCGCCAGGCCCGTGGTTTAAAGGGAACGTTTGCGGATGCATTCTGCCTGCTCTGACAAATGGCACAAGCGCCTACCATATTGTCAATGTTTAGCCAAGACACTTTGCTTCATTCTCACACCACCAGCATGATGAAAGTCCCAGTGTATGCACCCGCAGCCTTGGGGAACAACTACTCAACTGCCCATCATCACATTTACAAGCATGACAGGGGATCTTATACAAACATATAACATTCTTCGAGGATTGGGCAGGCTAGATGCAGGAAAAATGTTCCCCATGTTGGGGCAGTCCAGAACCAGGGGGCCACTGATTAAGAATAAGGGGTAGGCCATTTAGGACAGGTTCATTTTCACCCAGAGAGTTGTGAATTCTCTGCCATGGGAGGTAGTGGAGGCCAAATTGGCCTCAAACTGGATGTTTTCAAGAGTTAGATTTAGCTCTTTGTGTTAATGGAATCAAGGGATATGGGGAGAAAGTAGCAATAGGGTACTGAATGTGGATGATCAGCCTTGATCACATTGAATGGCAGTGCTGTCTCGAAGGGCCGAATGGCCTGTTCCTGCACCTATTTTGTAAGTTTACACAGCCATTGTGTGCGCTTGGTTCATGTTGACGGCTTGTAAATGGTTGAACCTCAGGCTGTTGGGCCATCCAACCTGTAGAGCTGTTTTTGAGTCAGCACTCGACTCGTGCAAGAGCTGGCAAGAACGGTCACGCACTGAACGCAGACTCTCAGACACAAGGGTGGTCAGGCGACATCTGGATCATGTATGACTGAGAACTGACCAAACACCCAGGGAAGAGTGACATATCAACGGGTCGATGGTGGAAAGGGTCAAGAACATCAACTTCCTGGGCGTGCACATCTCCAAAGATCTCTCCTGGTCCCAGAACACAGATGCAATTATAAAGAAAGCACATCAGCGCCTCTACTTCCTGAGAAGATTACGGAGAGTCGGTCTGTCAAGGAGGACTCTCTCTAACTTCTACAGGTGCACAGTAGAGAGCTTGCTGACCGGTTGCATCGTGGCTTGGTTCGGCAACTTGAGCGCCCTGGAGAGGAAAAGACTACAAAAAGTAGTAAACACTGCCCAGTCCATCATCGGCTCTGACCTCCCTTCCATCGAGGGGATTTATCACAGTCGCTGCCTCAAAAAGGCTGGCAGCATCATCAAGGACCCACACCACCCTGGCCACACACTCATCTCCCTGCTACCTTCAGGTAGAAGGTACAGGAGCGTGAAGACTGCAACAACCCGGTTTAGGAATAGCTACTTCCCCACAGCCATCAGGCTATTAAACCTGGCTCGGACAAGCTCTGAACTATAACAATCTACTGCACTTGATCTGTTTATTGATGTGTGTATATATGTGGTCTATGGTGTATGGACACTGATCTGTTCTGTAGTCAATGCCTACTATGTTCCGTTGTGGTGCAGCAAGCAAGAATGTCATTGTCCTATCTGGGACACATGACAATGAACTCTCCTGACTCGACTCTTGAAGCAGCCCTGGCAGACGGTGCCATCGTTCAAGCAGGTGAAACAACGGGTACAACACCAAGTGATAAAGGGCTTCAAGCCTACACACCTGTTCAGCAGGTGATCATGAAGCTGCTCATCACAGGGGTGTGTTGGCTGCTCGACCGGTACCAGGCCGTATAACAGCGGCAGTCCTCTCACTGTCTTCCTATGTACAGTAGACTGTTTGTTTTGTCCTTTGCCTGCAGTCCCCACCTAGGGTGTGGTTAGGGATGAACCATGTTGAGAATGCAGGTGCCACAGCCCCACACAGTGTAGGGTAGAGTTGCTGCCTCACAGCAAACGCAGCGCCAGAGACCCGGGTTCAATCCCGACTACGGGCGCTGTCTGTACGGAGTTTGCACGTTCTCCCCGTGAACTGCATGGGTTTTCTCCGAGATCTTCGGTTTCCTCCCACACTCCAAAGACGTGCAGGTTTGTAGGTTAATTGGCTTGGTATAAATGTAAATTGTCCCTAGTGGGTGTAGGGTAGTGTTAGTGTGCGGGGATCGCTGGTCGGTGCGGACCCGGTGGGCTGAAGTCTGTTTCCACGCTGTATCTCTGAACTAAATACTCTCTAAACACACCGGCCGTGTAGAGTACGTACACATGGGTTTGTTTGTCTGTCACACAGGGCATCGGTCTGTGCGGCTGATCAGAGCGGGTGGCTTTGCGTGTGGCGTGTGACGTGTTCTGTGCGCGGCAGCTCTCACGTGCTTTGTCCCCGCCGGGTGGCTGTTGCCCCGCGCACACGTTACAGAGGGGGAGCGGCGAGGGTTACCTGTGTGACGTGTTGCTGGAGCTGCCCGTGGGGGGCTGCGTGGAGTTGGGGGCTGCCGTGGGAGACAGCTTCCTGTTGTCCACGATGCATTGTCTGTAGATGGTCTAAAACACAGACACAGGACATCAGTCTCCCCGCAACCCAGCCCCGAGCATGGGCACTGTGGGGCACGGGCAGTGTGTGAGGGTGTGTGTGTGTGTGTATGTGTGGGGGCAGTGTGCGTGTGTGTGTGTGTGTGGCAGGGGGCAGTGTGTGTGTGTGTGTGTGTGTGTGGGGTCAGTGTGTGGGGGCAGTGTGTGGGGGTGTGTGGGGTCAGTGTGTGGGGGGGTCAGTGTGTGTGTGTGTGTGTGTGGGGACGGTGTGTGTGTGGTCAGTGTGTGGGGGGTCAGTGTGTGTGTGTGTGGGTGTGGGTGAGGGTTCAATGTGTGTGTGTGTGTGGGGTCAGTGTGTGTGTGTGTGTGTGTGGGGTCAGTGTGTGGGGGGGTCAGTGTGTGTGTGTGTGGGTGTGTGTGTGTGGTCAGTGTGTGGGGGGTCAGTGTGTGTGTGTGTGTGTGTGTGTGTGTGTGTGGGTGAGGGGTCAATGTGTGTGTGTGTGTGGGGTCAGTGTGTGTGTGTGTGTGTGTGTGGTCAGTGTGTGGGGGGTCAGTGTGTGTGTGTGGGGTCAGTGTGTGGGGGGGGGTCAGTGTGTGTGTGTGGGGTCAGTGTGTGGGGCGGTCAGTGTGTGTGTGTGTGGTCAGTGTGTGGGGGGGACAGTGTGTGTGTGTGGGGTCAGTGTGTGGGGCGGTCAGTGTGTGTGTGTGGGGTCAGTGTGTGGGGGGGGTCAGTGTGTGTGTGTGGGGTCAGTGTGTGGGGGGGTCAGTGTGTGTGTGTGTGGTCAGTGTGTGGGGGGGGTCAGTGTGTGTGTGTGGGGTCAGTGTGTGGGGGGGTCAGTGTGTGGGGGGGGGTCAGTGTGTGGGGTCAGTGTGTGAGGGGTCAGTGTGTGTGTGTGTGTGGGGGGGTCAGTGTGTGTGTGTGTGTGGTCAGTGTGTGGGGGGGGTCAGTGTGTGTGTGTGGGGTCAGTATGTGTGGGGTCAGTGTGTGTGTGGGGGGGTCAGTGTGTGTGTGTGGGGTCAGTGTGTGGGGGGTCAGTGTGTGTGTGTGGGGTCAGTGTGTGGGGGGTCAGTGTGTGTGTGTGTGGGGGGGGGTCAGTGTGTGTGTGTGGGGTCAGTGTGTGTGTGTGTGGGGCGGGGGGTCAGTGTGTGTGTGTGGGGTCAGTGTGTGTGTGTGTGTGTGTGTGTGTGTGGGGCGGGTCAGTGTGTGTGGGGTCAGAGTGTCGGTGGGGTCAGTGTGTGGAGGGTCAGTGTGTGTGTGTGTGGGGTCAGTATGTGTGGGGTCAGTGTGTGTGTGTGTGTGTGTGGGGGGGTCAGTGTGTGTGTGTGGGGTCAGTGTGTGGGGGGTCAGTGTGTGTGTGTGGGGTCAGTGTGTGGGGGGTCAGTGTGTGTGTGTGTGGGGGGGTCAGTGTGTGTGTGTGGGGTCAGTGTGTGTGTGTGTGGGGCGGGGGGTCAGTGTGTGTGTGTGGGGTCAGTGTGTGTGTGTGTGTGTGTGTGTGTGTGGGGCGGGTCAGTGTGTGTGGGGTCAGTGTGTCGGTGGGGTCAGTGTGTGGAGGGTCAGTGTGTGTGTGTGTGGGGGGGGGGTCAGTGTGTGGGGGGTCAGTGTGTGTGGGGTCAGTGTGTGGGGGGGGTCAGTGTGTGTGTGTGGGGCGGGTCAGTGTGTGTGGGGTCAGTGTGTCGGTGGGGTCAGTGTGTGGGGGGTCAGTGTGTGTGTGTGTGGGGGGGGTCAGTGTGTGGGGGGTCAGTGTGTGTGTGTGTGGGGGGGGGTCAGTGTGTGGGGGGTCAGTGTGTGTGTGTGTGGTCAGTGTGTGGGGGGTCAGTGTGTGTGTGTGTGTGTGGGGGGGGGTCAGTGTGTGGGGGGTCAGTGTGTGTGTGTGTGTGTGGGGGGGTCAGTGTGTGGGGGTCAGTGTGTGTGTGTGTGGGGGGGGTCAGTGTGTGGGGGGTCAGTGTGTGTGTGTGTGTGTGGGGGGGTCAGTGTGTGGGGGGTCAGTGTGTGTGTGTGTGGGGGGGTCAGTGTGTGGGGGTCAGTGTGTGTGTGTGTGGTCAGTGTGTGGGGGGTCAGTGTGTGTGTGTGTGTGGGGGGGTCAGTGTGTGGGGGGGTCAGTGTGTGTGTGTGTGTGGGGGGGTCAGTGTGTGGGGGGTCAGTGTGTGTGTGTGTGTGTGGGGGGGTCAGTGTGTGGGGGGTCAGTGTGTGTGTGTGTGTGGGGGGGTCAGTGTGTGTGTGTGTGTGTGTGGGGCAGGTCAGTGTGTGGGGGGGTCAGTGTGTGTGTGTGCTGTGTGGGGGGGTCAGTGTGTGGGGGGGTCAGTGTGTGTGTGTGTGTGTGGGGCGGGTCAGTGTGTGGGGGGTCAGTGTGTGGGGGTCAGTGTGTGTGTGTGTGGGCGGGTCAGTGTGTGGGGGGTCAGTGTGTGTGTGTGTGTGGGGGGGGTCAGTGTGTGTGTGTGTGTGGGGGGGGTCAGTGTGTGGGGGGTCAGTGTGTGTGTGTGTGTGTGTGTGTGTGGGGGGGGTCAGTGTGTGGGGGGGTGTGTGTGGGGGGGGTCAGTGTGTGGGGGTGTGTGTGTGTGTGTGTGTGTGGGGGGGGGTCAGTGTGTGGGGGTGTGTGTGTGTG